>PVJA010001145.1:109180-135672 GCA_004027025.1 Myocastor coypus
AAAAAAAAAAAAAAAAAAAAAAAAAAAAAAAAAAAAAAAAAAAAAAAAAAAAAGAAAATTTTATGTAATTATATAATAAATCTTAAAAATGAAAACCTAAAACCGGAAAGTAAAACACATACAAATAGCTGATGGCCTAACTACAGAAAGATGGCACGTGATTTTAAGTAAAATTTTGTATGACTATATATTGCTCACATATCCTTCTAAAAAATGAAGAACAAAAAGAATGTTTAAATTATTGTTAATATTCATATAGTTGATGGTGGTATGTCTTTTTGAGACAGGGTCTCGCTATGCAGTTCAGGCTGGCCCTAAACTCACTTTTGTAGCCCAGGCTGGTCTGGAACTCACACTGATCCTCCTGCCTCTGCCTCCCAAGTGCTGAGATTATAAGCGTGTGCCACCACACCCGGCTCTGGCATTAGGATTCTTATGGTGATATCATCATTATTGTGTTTATGTAGCAAAAAAAATAGTTTGGTATGAGTTGAGAAAAAGACTCAAGATTAATAAAATATAACCTTTAAGGAGAACAGCAATATTAATTCATGATAATTATACTTTTAAAAATACCAATTCCCTAGTTTAGTCCACTACAACGTTCTAGAAACAATGTCCATTGATAAGGAGCAGGGCTCTTTGGAAGAAAGGCTGACTGTATGTCTGCAGCAGGAAATATACAAGCTGAATCTGAAATTATTTTGTCATGACAAAAAAAGCAAGGAAGTTACCAGAGACTTACAGTGTTCCATCAAAAAGACTCAGTAGACAGCTCCTGAGAGCCAAAGATTGGACAATTAACCACCAATAAGGTAGTAACTGAAGCTGACTGAAAAAGATCAAATATTTTAATCTGTAAGTTTATAACAGAGAAGGAAAGAAAAGAGGGTGAGGCAGGCAGGGTCATACCATGCACTCCTGAAAGATGCTAGACAACCAACAAATGAGCTAGAACAAGATTTGGGCAGAGTGCATCGGGCATGTATTCTCACTTTCCTTCCCAGCACCTCGGACAAACAGTAGGGAAGGGAAAGTTTCCCCATTTTCTGTTTTCGACAACAATAAAAGAATGACAGAGTCACTTTGGACCCTAGTCAATCAATGGGCCTAGATAATGGCCATCACATTCAGAAGTACATAAACCACTCACTCTCTTCTGGTCAGGACTCTAAATTTAATAAAGAAACAGGTGAAAAGTTTTAACATCACTATCACAATACAATCAGCCAGAAGAACACATAACAGTGACTAATATATGATGTTAAAATTACTGGGCTGGCCAAAGAACTCAGCAGATTAAAGCACCTGCAAGCAGGTGCAGGGGCTGGGATTTGATCCCCAGGCCTGCCATGCCGGCCCCACTCCTGGGGTGTGCTGAGCCATCAACTGACACTGGGCATAGTGGCACATGCCTCTAATCCCAGATGTTGGGAGGCTGTAAACAGGATCACTACGAATCCGATCTAGTATGAGACCCTTAACACCCTGTAGACCCTTTCCTAAAATACAAAAATAAATAAATAAATAAATAAAATTATTAACATTTTCCAAGGTATCAGGGTCATTATGCTTCACTTTAAAAGAATTTTTATCTTTGAAATAGATACATATATGTATAATGAAACATTTATAAATAAAATTATGTCTAAAATCTGTAAAAAAAAAAAAAACAGGGAGAAGCCACATTAGATTTTTTTTTTTTTTGGTGGGACCAAGGTTCAAACTCACGACCTTGCACTTGCCCAGCAGGCACTTGTGCCTCGGGGCTATCTCCCCAGCCCCCGACATTAGATTTTTAAAAACTGAAAAGATTTGATAACACTAATGCAAACATTATATTTTCTATTTTTATGTCTTAAGAGTTTTCATTTCAGAAAGTATAAAAATGAGTTTACAAATTTGTACATTCAGAGATGGGTTGGCCAAAATGGACAGAGAAAAGACATGAGAATTAATCCTGAGCTATTAAATCCACCTAACAGAAATAAAATTGTCCCTACCATAGATGACCGTGCTTTCCCTCCAAAAATAAGTCAACAGCACGACAAGGTGCAGCAAGGACCCTTACGTGCTCAGACAACAGAAGGGCTGCAGCCAAGTCCACCACCACCATCTCCAAATATTACTCCAGTTCCCATGGGCCCCTACTTGTCACTGAGGATACACACATACACACACACACACACACTCCTCAAAAACAAAAACAGAAAGCCAGTGCTCCAACAATAAACTATGACTCATCAAATCCAGTAGTTGTGAATTCCAATAATTCACATGAAAATGAATGTAACCATTATGATCCATCAAAGACAACCAAAGAATATACACACCAAACATTAGAAAGCTTGAATTTGTGAGTAAGAAACAGAAGGATTTATAGGTAATTACAGGCATCTTTCATTTATTTCTAGTAAAGCTCGAGCCTTTGGAAAAAGGAAATAAAATGAATGTGTGGCTAAAAAGGCGTCAAAATACAAGGACTGATTTTCTAAACCACGAGCTTGTTCAAGCAAGGGAATAAATACACTTCACAAGGGCCAAAATAAACAGACGGATGGTTCACCAGCCAGATTAAGAGACTCCAACTTAAATGAAGAAAAGAATTTCTGGGGCTGGGGAGATAGCTCAGTGACACAAGAGCCTGCCTGGCAAGTACAAGGTCTGAAGGCCGGTCCCGCAAAAAAGAAAAAAGAAATTCTTAGTTAACGTTGGAAACCTAGGTATCACAGAGAAAAATTAGCATGTTTTAAAAAAAATTAGGGAAACAATCGAAGTTTCCAGTAATTTCCAAGAAAAAAGATAGCAAATGTTAGAAGCCTTATGTTCAGCTTCAGATATATCCGTGTAAAGAAGACACTTCTTGAAATGCATGAGGTGAGCCGTAGTGGACTTCATGACTAAACATGATACTGCATAAATACACACTGTAAATCAGTGGTGCTCAACCTTTCTAATGCCGTGACCCCGCAATACAGTTCCTCAGGTTGCAGTGACCCCAAATCCAAAAATAATTTTGGTGGCTACTTCAAAACTGTAATTTTGCTACAGTTATGATCTGGAATGGCTTTAGGCAACCCCTGTGTTTTGGTTGTTCGACTCCTGCCAGGGTTGTGACCCACAAGTTGAGAACCGCTGCTGTAAATGGACCACTTTGCTGATGAGATGGGAAACCAGTAGCATGTATATAATATGGACCTGAGTATGTTCCTAGGAAGAGGATGTGCAGATTTCCATATAAAACTCCCTTTTTTTCTGGTGCTGGGGATTGCACCCAGGACCCTGTTTATGTCAGGCAAATGCTCTACCACTGAGCTATATCCACCATTCCTCACCAAATGCTTAATCTGTGGCCACTCCCCAACAAACACACACAAAAGATTAAGAACTATTGATAGAGAAGGTACTCTTACAGTTGGTAAGAGAGCCAGGATAAATTATCTCCATTTTGCTATTTATTCTTACATTTGTCAAATTAGACAAACAAACAAACAAACAAACAAACAAAAAAAAAAAAAAAAAAAAAAAAAAAAAAAAAAAAAAAAAAAAAAAAAAAAAAAAAAAAAAAAAAAAAAAAAAAAAAAAAAAAAAAAAAAAAAAAAAAAAAAAAAAAAAAAAAAAAAAAAAAAAAAAAAAAAAAAAAAAAAGAAGGGCAGAAAACTACATCTTAAGAATAACTGTACAAAATCACAGGTTAGTCACCAAAGATCAAGGAAAAAGACCACTTTCTAACAGAGGTACACTGCACTTCTTTAAATGGTGGTCAGGATCCACACGACATAGACTTCAACAGTTAACACATGAAAAGACAGCCCTGCTCATGTAGCTCCGAGATCATCTCTAAAGTCCTCATCTGGGGCCCACAAGATAGCTCAGCAGAGTAAGTACCTGCTTAAGCAAGCACAGGGTTTGATCCCCGGTACCACAGGCTGTGACACCTTCACCCCTGGGTGCACTGAGCCAGCCACTGAGACTGGTGTAGTGGTGCATGCCTGTAATCCCAGGGCTGGGGAGGCTGAAACAGGAGGATCACTGAGTCCCAGCTGCATAGTGAGACCCTGTACCAAATACATAATAATAAAATAATAAGTAAGTCCTCACCTGGGCCAAGACACTTTCCATCTCTGATTTCTTCTCAGCAGAGCACTTCTTATCAGACATCAATTTCTGTAAATGAGCTACAAGAACAGAGTTGACCTGTATCATTGTCACACAATGGGGAAAAGACTGCTGAGTTTCAATGTTGGACAATTTAAAAATGAGAATTCAATGTTCTTAATTTATACAAATGCTAAAACTGATTTTACTGGGACAGTTACAGCACTGTTTTGATTTACTAACTAGGTAACTTTCCTGTATTTAACTAAAAATCTGTAACTTTTGTAAAATAAGGGGTTTGCTCTGTATACTTAAGATCCATGTACTTTACTGTCAATGTTCATACAAAAAAAGGGAAAATTTTGAGAAAAAAGTTTGATTTAATTTAAACCCCATTTTAGATCAATCCTACTTGAAAGAGATGAACAACCATACCTTTTAATAGATGATCAGCACGAAAACACTCTCCACTTTTTACATCTTTCACCATGAAGTCAGCAAATTTGTCTACATGGCCGGAGGTCCTAAGTTAACAAATGCCAAGGCAATTTGTCATTCTCATACAACTTAACACATAGATGCAATGGTACCTCTGTTCATGAATGCTTTTGTTTGAAAAAAAAAAATCAGTTTGCAAACAGAAGCATGTGGCAAAATTGTGTTGCTCACAAACTGCATCAGGTGACAAACTACCACCACAGCCATCTTCCCCACACAAAGTCAAATGTGGCCATCTCTTCCAAAATCACAAAATAAATAAAGTTCACAAACTGAGGTACCACTGTATTCCTAAGGCAACCCCCCGACACACAACAGTTGCCCATAGTTCATATCTGTGTATCTCAAAGGTGGAAATTCTTTTATCTATAAAAATGATAGCTCCATGTCAAAACAGTAGCATGTGACAGAGAAAATTCTTCTGCAAGCCAATTCCTATCCTTACCCCAGTTCCTACAGGAAGAAAGATGTTAACCTTATACTTGTTCACAAACTGCCACAAAGTCTGTACCTCATTTTGGGAACAATTAATTCATGCCCACACCATTCTTATACGTGACCTAATAAAGGCCAAAATCATCTGGAATGAGTAGCCAAGAACTCAGGATGGCTCAGGACAGACACTGAACCTGAGGGAGAGCTTTCTGCCACTGAAACCTCTAACAGCCCTAATAAATCTCACATGGCTCTCACAGCTGGGACAAGTACCTAAAGCAGTGGTTTTCAATCTTTCTAATGCCGTGACCCTGCAATACAGTTCCTCAGGTTGCGGTGACCCCAAACCCAAATATAATTTTGGTGACTACTTCAAAACTGTAATTTTGCTACAGTTATGATTTGGAATGGCTTTAGGCGACCCCTGTGTTTTGGTCATTCAACGTTGTTGGGGTCATGACCCACAGGTTAAGAACCGCTGATTAAAGGAATAAAGAGCCCTTATCTTACAGACCTATCACTAGGAATTTCTCTTAATCAGCTGAAAGTGTCAAAGGAACTTAACAAGTGCTAATAATAAAAATTACCTCTTTACTAGGCAATATTAAATAAATGATGAGACTACAAAATGATAAGAATTCCTCTGTCAGTTATTGAAATCCTGCACTATTTGGAAGAAACAATTTTTAAGTTCTTGCACTGAAGTTTCAATAAAATAATAAAGTATCAAAATACATATACAAAAAAATACACATATACCTTTGCTCAGAACTTTTGAAAACTTAATATTGAAGAGCCAATCAGAAACATATTCAAAAGCCCACAAATAAGGAAGCTCAATGCAATCCGAATTCAAGGCACCTCAGATGATGGCTATATAGTACTAACTAAATTATGGCGCATCCATCAACAGAACACTACACTGTCATTAAACAACCTTTAGATAAATATTTAATTGCATGAGTAAATGTTCACTTATATTAAATGAGAAAAAGCAGTGCAGTAACAATTCAAATGAATAATAACATACACGGCAAAACAGAGTGGACGCATAATAATTTTAAAAGGCTACCCATGAGTAATAAGAATATATTTTCTGTTTTGCTGCATTTCCCAGATTTTCTGCATGCAGATAGCTTTTGTCATCAGAAAGTTAGTTAAATATATGTAATAAAGAAATTCCAGGTCAAAGTTGGGTCTTACTTCAAAACAGGCTCCGGGGTGAGCATGGTGCAGTCAATCTCCAGGATCTGCTCCTCTTGAATGAAGTGCTGCCGCCATGTCTGAATAATGTTGTTCTTCAAAGCACATCCAACTGGCCCGAAGTCATACAAGCCGCTGACCCCTGTAGAACACAAGAGGAAAATGTGTACTCATCACCCTGAGTAAATAACAGCAAGACACGAGAAACTGATACCTTGGCACCTTATGGACTCTGAAAAGGTCTTTAGAGCCCACAATTCAAACCCTTCTGACAAAAGTAAAACTTTAAAAACTCTTACTCCAAAAATTCTCCCATATGCTTTTATTCAGGAAACAGAATGGAAAAGTAGGTAATTTTCTGCTATAGAAAAAAGAAGATGGTTTGATGACAATGATCCGACATGTCAGATTATTCTTGGACACCTCAGCCAGTTTAAGTATCAAGCTACTAACAATTAGAGATATCCTTACCCAAACCAAAACCAAGTTTTACAAGCCAAGTACTAAAATTCTAGTATCACTGACATGATTTCAGTTGAGTAGGAAATCTATCATTCTACATTTTAGTCAATGAACTAGAACCACCTGTCGCATTTCACAGCATGACTTATCCAGTCACCCACCAAGAGTTTTCTCCTGGCAGATGTCCATAAAAGATCATTCAAGGTCTCTGTTTTACCAGCACCCTATGTAGAGGGCACAACAGAAGAGCCAGCACTCCATGGTCCTCCACTGTTCCTAAGTCCCTGAGACATTTTAAGAAGAGCACATGACTATAAAATTACACATGTGAACACATCACATGCTTAACAGCTGGGTCCCTAATAGTTCTCTACATCTTTTTTTTTTTTTTTTTTTTTTTTTTTTTGTCTTTTTGAGACAGGGTCTCACTATGCAGTTCAGGCTGGCCTCGAACTCACTTTTGTAGCCCAGGCTGGTCTCGAACTCGCACGGATCCTCTTGCCTCAGCCTCCCAAGTGCTGGGATTACAGGTGTGTACCACCACGCCCAGCTAGTTCTCTACATCTTAAGTCTTACAGAATAAACAGAGTGGACAAAAATAAGCACTACATCAAATGGTAACTATAAACAAACAAAAGGAAATATCCACCGCCTGCTTTATGTGCCTGATACAATACATACCAAATGGCAAGCCACATTCTTGATCTAAAGCCGTGAACAATGCAATCATCCTTTCACCAATCCCCTACCTCCATAAATAGCAAAAGCTTGATCATAGAAAAACCTCCTCTTCAGCGTATCCTCCATTTTCGACCTGTCTACAATGTCATCTTTGGGCTGTAACGCCAGCTCCTGAAGAAGAGTAGATAAATAAAATGTGTCAATGGAGAAGTGAGGGGGACTCTGAACCTGTCTATCACAGTTTAGCTTACTACCCAGCAGAATGCAATATGAAATCTAACAGACAAAATTTTGGAAAACAAAAAAGTAAAGTGAAAGCCTCAGTTTTCCACGTGTTGAGAGGCAGAAAACATACCTCTACTTAATTACTTAGTAAAGTACATAATGATTTCTAAAATTATAAGACTAATATTGCAATAAAAGCCATATTTGAATTTTTAGGGGATCAATGTAGTAAAGTGGTGACTTTACTTAAATTTAGTAATTCAGCAGACATAAAAACAACAAAATCATTATTTTTAGGCATAGGAAATTTAGTAACTTCCTTCCAGAAAACCCATGCAATACATTACACTTAGGATTTAGGAGTGAGGTCAAGAACGCTACCAGACAAAGAGAAGAAGTCATTATTTTAAAATTAATTCCATTGGTACATTTTAGACACCATAATAACATTCATTTTATGGAATTTGTACCTATATTTTGGTTTTTTTTTTTTTTTTTAAATGGAAAAGCCATTCTTAACAAAAGATAAATCAAATGATACCTTCTCAGAAACTTTTCTTGATCTTTCAAAGAAATTTTATTTTTATTTATTTTTTTAAAAGAATTTTTATTTTATTTTTCTTGTTTCAGAACTTTTGTTTTATTTATTTTTATGGCCGGCTCAGCCTGCCCTCAGGGCAGGGCTGGCGCAGCATGTGGTGCCGGGGATTGAACCACAGTCCCTGAAGCTGCCCAAGCTTTCCTAAGCAGGCACTTTAGACCACTGAGCCATCCTGCCGGGCCCCTCAAAGAAATTTTAAGTGAAGAAAACAATTCTATACCTGCTTCAGCATCCCATCTCACCATCCCAGTGCTCACCTTTGCTTCCAGAACTCTCTTCCGGGCTTTGAGTTCAGCGACTGCCCTGTCTATATCTACTTGAGGTGCTTTATCTTCTTTCAGCTTTCGCACAAGATCACCCTAGTCAACAAAGAGAATTTTACATTCAGCACTGGTTTCAGAAGTCAGGAAATTTAGTTGTGGGGGGTGGGGGTGTGGTGGGGAAGAGGGTCTGGGTTAAGACGGGATCTTATTACCCTGCCCAAGCTGGTCAAGAACTCCTAGGCTCAAGAGATAGCCCTGCCTCACTCAGCCTTTTGGGTAGCTGGGACCAGAAGGGTATGCCACTCCACCCACCTGCCCAAGGAATGTGTTTTTAAGCATGCCTCTAAGAAAGTATCCATGTAAGAATAATAGAATTCAAGTGTTCATCAGGTGAGAAGTCATTACAAATAACTGAAGGTCTCCGCCCTCAGCACTCACTATCCAGATAAATGCAGACAAGTGAACAAATAACTGTACTCAAATAATGAATTTCAGAGTGGGGGTGGATGGGGAAAGTGGGAGAGGCACTGTGAAAAAACAACCATATAGATCACATGAAAATGAATCTCTAAACAGAAAAAACCTTATGGAACAGGTTCTATAGCAGATCAGACACAACTGAACAGAAAACTAGCAGCTGTGGAAAAGATCAACAGAAATTAACTGGCACAGCAGGGAAAAACTAAAAAGAATATGAGATAAAGAGACAGGAAGGAATCTAAGATTTATCCAACCAGCATATAGAAGAACAAAGAAAAACTGTAAGAGGCAATGGTTAAGGAGATGACATAAAATGTCCTGTAATTGCTCAGACACAAGGGAAGCAGTGGTGCTTCCCAGATTTGGCAAAGAAAATCTAAATACACAAAACAAAACCCACACCCAGAGTAGGCTGTTCCAACAGAGTAGTAGCTTGTCTGCAATCCAAGTACCTATGTAGACCTGGCTCCACACTGCCCTAATGCATGCTATTCTTCTTCCATTTGGTAAGACTTGTTCTACAAACACAAAGCACCCCTAATTTGGGGGCTTTTCCTACCCAGTGCCTTCATCGATCACCCTATCACCTCAAAGGGCTTCCCTGCACTGGGTGACATTCTACCACACCATTCGTGATGCACTCCAGCCTGGCAACTGCTCTCAATGACGTTTTTCCTCTGAAGCTGCCTCCAGGAGAGGCTGATCTCTCCCTTGTTCCTGGACAGGTGGCAAAGGGTCAGACGCTCTCCTTACCTCCCTATTCATCTTTCACTTCCTTTGAAGCCCCCTCATCTTCTGCCCTTGCTGTCCTCATCTGTCAAGCTCCCTCCTACTCCCTTCACTCCAAAGCAGCCAGCTATACAACAGCATGGATCAAGAGGTGAAAAAGGGGGGAGGTATACTTTTCTGACCCCCATGAAACCTACATATGACTAGAAGTATTTTCCTAGTTTTATCACAATCAATTTTCAGGGAAACATATATGCAAATGTCTTAAAACTACAGCTAGTTTGCTCAGATATTACAATGTGTTTATTCTTCTAGGGAAAAGCTTTTCATTATTTGAACAAACACAACCTATCACCAGTGGCAATGCTGCTGGTACCTAGGCAACTATCACCATATACCTTGATCAGCTCGTATTTATAGCAACTGTATTCACAGGAAATGTATGTCTAGGTGTAAGCATCTGCTTAGTTCACCACAGCTCCCTGTGGCATCATACCCACCACTGGGCTTCGTGTTTGTAGAACAAGTCTTAACAAATGGAAGAAGACTAGCATGCACTAGGGCAATGTGGAGCCAGGTCTAATATCAACATAGATACTTTAGAGTGTAGACAAAGGACTACTCTGTTGGAACAGCCTACTCTGGGTGTGAATTTTGTTTTGTGTACTTAGATTTTCTTGTGTTTGCTACATCTGGGAAACACCATTATGCTTCCCACGTGTCTGAGCAATTACCATCCCAGTCATTTGCTGTTCAGTACAACACCTGAAATCACTGTATAGATACACTGGCTTCTTTAATTTAGATGCATCTTAGGACAGGCATTCTGGCACTCAAACGCTCAGTGACATACATCACACCTGAACCTCGTACAGTCCCAGCTCCTCAGTATTCAGCAGTATCTACTGGCTCAGTGGTTCCTTCCCTTTCCCTTTCACTGGTGTCCCCTGACAGAGGTGTTCACTAGGGAGCAGAGGCCTGCCCCAGGGTGACAGGTTCTCCCTCCAACTTTCAGAAGAAGTCCTTTATGGAATGCTGTCATCCTGTATTCCACATGTCAAGCAAAGGCACTCTCTCAACTCCAGCCATCTTCTCTTAAAGCTCACAGAAGGCACTGCAAGCAAGGCCTTAGCAAACAGGTAGGAAGAACTTAACATCCATTGTTCTGAGTCATCTCTTGTTTTCAGAATTAGGCACAGACATTCAAACACAGGCTAGCTATCCCAAGAAGTGCTGCAGAGTGAGGATTCCGACATGGACTTCACCATCACTGAGGTTCCGATGAAGAAAGCAAACAGTTTATTTATCCTAAATAACAGAACAATTAAACTTATATAGGTCCAGTCCTTAGAAGAATTGGAGGTGACCAAAGCAAGGAAAGAAAGTACTTCAGGATTCCTATTTCTAATTATTGTTCACTTTTTGCTTCACAACTTCACTGTACTTTGGGTATTTTCATGTATGCATTAAATGAAAATGAGGTGAACTATCTAGGTCTTTACATTAACCTTGAAAAACATCAACTAACCAGGAATATAGCTCAGTGGCACAGTGCCCACCTGGCAAGGGCAAGGTCCTGACTTCCATTCCTGGTACAAAAAACAAAAACAAAAAAACTATCAAATAGATATTTAGCTCCTGGATAAATTCTTGCCATTAAGATTCAAGCCCAGTGTGGTGGCACAGGCCTGCAAGCCCAGGATTCAGGAGGCTCATGAAGCAGAGCATCTCCAAGAGTCTGAGGGCAGCCTGGGCTACAAATGACCAAATGACGAGACTCTGTCTCAAAAAAAAAAAAAAAAAAAGTATGCGAGCACTAACAGCCTGTAATATAATGGGGACTAGAGATTACATGAGAAAACCAACCCCCAGAGCCTTCCTCATGGATCCCTCACATTTACAGTGCAGTCAACTGGTTACGAAAAACAACTACCTCTTCACCTTTGTAAGAGGTTTGAATTTATACATATAGCTACAAGGTTCTGCTTAGGATTATAAACTCATCTCAGATTTCTAAATATTTCTTAACTACTGAAAAAAAATAAAAGTTTCATTTTCCCTTTTTAGATTAAGTAGAACTTTAACCAGCATTCATAGCTTAGAAAAAGCAGAGAAAAATCCAAAACTCTTCACACTAAATCTTCTCTAAGATTCAAATTTTACTATTTCCTCAATTACAGTTAAAACACACACACATACACATACAAATGCTAAAGCACACATTTTGTTGTCCACATACCTATTACTATAGGACTGATTTAGACAGTGTATCACCATTTAAAGACTCCTCTAAGAAACTATCTTAAAAGATTTTCTATCCTCTTACCAAATTAAGGAGACACAAATTCTCTTATGTAGGTTCAGAAGGTTATCAAACAGACAATCTTAAGAAAGTAGGTGAGCTGCACACCAGCCACAGTTGGACAGAACCAGCATTCCAAGAGCTACTCAAGACAAGCCTGCCTAGGCAACTTAAGGAGAGCCTTTTTCAAAATAAAAATAAAGGGCTGGGTATACAACTCAATGGTAGAGTCCTTGCCTAGCATGTACAAGCTCCTGGGCTGGACTTCCTGCTACTATAGAAGAAAAAAACAGCATTCTAACCAGCAACAATCAGTTCAGAATAATATCTAACATCCTTACCAAGGCCTTAAGCCAAACTCGGGCAGCACTGTCTACACTGTACACAGACTGTCACTTTACTGTTCAAAATTTCATTTCCATTGTATAGATGAAGAAGTTTGGCTAAAGATTAAATCATGTGTCAAAAGTTACCAGCTAAGGAAAGCAATGTCAGGACATAACCTCCGGGTGTAACTTAAGAACCTGTGCTCAGAATTAGCAGGCTAGGGGCCCAGCAGGATGGCTCAGTGGTCTAAAGCACCTGCTTAGGAAAGCTTGGGCGGCTGCAGGGACCGCGGTTCGATCCCCGGCACCACATGCTGCGCCAGCCCTGCCCTGAGGGCAGGCTGAGCTGCCCATAAAAATAAATAAACAAACAAAAAAGTTCTGAAACAAAAAAAAGAATTAGCAGGCTATCCGGCACCAGTATTTGATTACCAGTATTTGTTCATGAGCAAACAAAAGAAAAACAAACAAACAAAAAGAATGGCATGGTTGTGGAAAAAAGCAGGGATATATAGAAGCCCACCTAGCAATTCTTCAGAACTCTGCCTGTCTTCACAATTATTAAATGCTTCATCATGCTTTTAAAAATCCCTCTTGGTTCTGTTTCTCTACAGTGGTTCCACTAGGCGAGCCTCATGCTCCGTCCACCTAAATCATTTCATGATTGTCTTCAGACCTGACGCTGACACCTCAACACCTCACCCAGTCTCTACACTATTTTGTCTGAACCTCCAGATCATGTAAAAAGTCACTGCCACTGGTTCTCTTCGCACCCAGAGATATTAACACACATTTCCTCAACCATTTAATCTCATGTAACATTTAGACAAAGCCAAAGAGAAAAAGCAACTCAGCTCAACAAATGAATGCTAATGTAGATAAAATGTGTGATGAAAAGTACCTTCTGTGGTACAGGCCAAATGCAGTGATGAAGGCCAAAGGCAGAATGCAGGGGGCAAAAGAATGAATGGAAAATGAGAATGCAGATACAGGGAGAAGCCTGGGCTGTAACCCTAAAAGAGGGCAGGGGACGGGAGCTTCTGAGCAACTGTCTCACAGAGTAGCCCAAACTTGTGTGCATAGCAACCAGATGCTTATGTTCCCCTAATCAGCAATTCTAAAACTTAGTGGTCTCAAGAACCTGTTTTATTGTTAAAAATCACTGAGGATCCCCAAACTTTTGCTCATGTGGGCTATTGACAGTTACTTCTGTTTATGTGACTACAGCCACTTCTTGGTTTAACCACTGTTCGATACACAAGTCCCTGACCAAATGATGGTGATCCATTCAGTGGAAACTACTTTGGTTCTGAGTTTCTGTCTTCTCCCAGGCCAGAGCCCTTCTTAGGAGCTGGGCAACAGTGAGCAGGGCTCCTGGTCAGCCACACGATCCTTTAGGTAAACAGATACACTCCACAGTGACAGTGTGCACAGGCGTGGCGGGCTGTGCTACAAAGCAACGATATTCTTCAGTAGATTAAGTCACATTTTCAACCCAAGAGCAGGACGCAACCCCATTACAAAAGCACCAGTGTTATATGTATTAATACAATGTTATAATCCCAGCATACTGGGAAAATCAGGCAAGAGGACAGCAAATTCTGCAAACTTGAGATCAGTGTGAGCAATTTCACTGAGTAAGAAAGACACTGTCTCAAAACTTTAAAAATACAGTTTTTAAAAAGGCTGGAGATGTATGGCTCAGTGTAATTCCCACACATACACATAGTTTTAAAATGTATCAATTCTTTGAAAGCAAGAGTTCAATATGCTAATAGGTATAAAAAATGAAAGTTTAATGAAAATAACTACCTTTCAAAATAAAAAGTAGTGGAAATTTTTTTTTCTAACCCAGCAAAGTAATCTACAACTTAACACAAGACACCTAGATGCTTCTCTTGAATCATGCTTACTCTGGATGAAGTTCATCAAGAAAATCATACACTGATGGAAAAGGGAGGGGAATTTTAAGCTTTTTCTGGTAATTGTGAATATTTTTGATATTACAGCGAAATTCCAACAAATCATAGCTTTAATCTTAAAAATTATTTCTAACTCTGAAACTTTAGCATAAAACTTTTCATACTACTACATCAAACCCATGGACGTATCTTGGACTAAAAATGGATCTTTACCAAGGTCTCATCTCTTCACATTACATATTCCTCATTTGGAGAACAGGCTAACCCATTTAGTAGACACAGCCCACATTTGTAAATACCAACACTCATCAAAGTCTTTAAATATGAAGCTGCAAATCTGAAAGTTAACTGATGAAAGTTTTTCAAAATTCTAAAATTTCCCTCCCAAAGGCTTGGAGCACAAATATTATCCATTGGTCTGGATAATAAGTAATGAAACGACAGATTCACTTCATTCAATTTTCAAAGCAGCAAATTTATACGAAATGCATGGCATGAACTAAAACGTTAATCACCTTAAATATCCTTCCCTAGAAGTCTTCGGCTGCATAAACTTCACAATGGAAAAATGTAAAATGTACCCAGAGGACTGTCTCATTTCCCTATATGCAAATAAAGGGGTTTAGCTAGATAAGCGTTAAATTCCTTCTGGCTGCCGCTGGCCTCAGAATGATTCAAAGTTTCAGGCAATTAACTTAATAGATGTATGGTCTTGGAAAATTATAAAAGAAGCCAAACTAAAGTACATAAATTAACTCACATGTTGAGGAAAATGTCTTCAAAAGTCCACAAAAAAAAAAAAAGATAAACAATATACAAAACATACACAGCAATGCCCCAGACAGGAGCAGCATGGAAAAGCTTCTCCACAATCCACGTTAACTGCAGTTAACTGGATCCAATCCATGGATGGACAATTTGCACTGCAGTTCCAGGCTAACGTGGCAGAGGGAGGGGTTTCTTTTTTCCAAAATTAGATGTATTCTCTCTTCTAAGAAAAGACTTAAAAATCAGTTAAGACAAAGAAGCCACACCTAATTTAATTTGGAGAGTGAAGAAAGAGAATAAGGATCCAAATGGAAAAAAAAAAAATCACAAAAATTAAGTCCATAGCGAAATGTTTAAATAGAATACTATTAAACCAGGCGCAAAGTAGAGGAAAACAGAGAAAGCAAAGAGACAGGCTTTACAGAATTTGCGGCAGCTATGCTCCAATGAATTACTCCCCAGAGGGTTCCACCCTCTATAGCTAGGGCAAATGATTGCATCAGGCGCTAGTGCAGGAGAAACCCGCTCGTTGTTCACTAGGAGTGGGTCTGGTTCCCCAGCGTCCCACTGCAGGCTACTGGCGCTACCTGACTGGGTCTGAGAATCACCTCAAACGCTTTCCCCGTCCTCTCTACGATGGGATTTCCAGCCGAGCTCCTGGGAAAGGAGGCCTATACAAAATCACCCTGAAAGCTCTCCCTTCCGCAAAATCCAACTTGAAAATGTTCCACAATCAGGATGACTTCACCGAATACCTCAGCATATTGTTTCCCTGGTTTACGAACTGAAAGCTTACGCGTTCCAGATGGCGTTTTCAGAAGCCAGAAAACATGACAGGAGCGAAGGACAATGACTTCACATCCTGATTAGGAAAAAAAAAAGTTCGACACCTTCCCAAACCCACGTTTTAACTTTTCTTTTTTTCTCAGCCGATCACGCGGTTAACAAAGCACTGACGGGAAGATGAAAAGGAGCAAACCTCATCCAAAGCATCCTGAAGATGAGAGTCGGACCGCCGGACAAGAGAAGCGGCGGGCTCGGCTCACCAGGACGAGGGTCGGGACTGAGAACCTGGCCCCCAGGGCGCTCCGAGAGCACCTAAGTTAAGGTTGTGCTGTGAGGACGCAGAGCCCTACCCCGGAACGCGGACCGGGAACAGAGGACAGATCGGGAGGGAACGCTGTCCCGCCCCGACGAGGGAGCCATCGCAGAGTCGACGACCCAGGCGCTTGGGTCTGAGAGAGGGGTGAAGGAAGCGGGTGCCAAGGAGGACGCGCGGGTCAGCCGCGGGGCGAAGGCGGGCGGCGCCGGTACCTGCAGGCGCACGGCGAGCCTGAGCGGAGCCAGCACCTCCTCTGCCCCGGCGCCGTCCATGCTGCTCCGGGAAGCGGCGGCGGGGACGCGGGTCCGAGCGCGGGCGGGCGCGCTGAGGAGCCGGCGGGGCGCGAGCGAGGGCCGGGCGGGGAGCCGGGGCGGCGGCGACAGCAGCGGCAGCGCGGCGCGGGCGGCTCTAAGCAGCGCCGGGCACGGAGAGGGCATGAGCCGGCGGCCCGGGGCGGTCCGGAGGGAGGGGACGGCGGAAGCGGCGCGCGGAGCCCGGCCCCAGCATGATGAAATCGCCGCGTACACGCCGCGCGCGCAGCCGCACTGGCCGCCCCCGCGCCGCCGCGCTGCCGCCCGCCCGCCGATTCGCCGCCGGACCCGGAACCGGGCGGGGCGCTCGAGCCGCTTCCGGGCGCTGCGGGCCGCAAGCCGGCGAGTCCGCCCCTAAAGCGAGCGCGACTTGCACCGGGTGGTGCGGCGGCTCCGGAGCGCGGCGCCTTTGTGGGACTTGCGGGCCCAGTGGCGAGGGAGCCTGCGGAGCGTTGGCTCGAACGGTTCCGGAACGCTCGCCGCCGTTTGTGTTCTAGGCCCCTTGCGCCTTAGAAAGTGAACATCGACAAATCGTCTCCGATTCGTGATCATCAGATGAGGTAGAGACTTAGATTGAAGGGTTGTTGCCGAGATTGAGGCCCTGACCGTTAGCCCCCACGATTTGTCGATGCCAAAGACAAAAAATGGGGGCCAGTAAAACGACTTTATTTGAAAAGACCGCTCAAAGCAACGACAGGAGACTTGTTACAAAACCCATCTTGCCACAGAGCTGATCTAGAGGTGTAGAGGTCTTTGTTGGGTGTTCCCACGCTGGTGGGATACCCTTTCACAGTGAGCAGACCTATGATGTGGTCATGACATGCTTTCCAGTTCTGCAGTTGTCAAGAACAGAAAATCATCCTTTCTTTGAGCTACTTTTGTCAGAGATGGGTTACTCATTACTAGAGGATGCAGGTAGCTGCCCCCAGACTCTTCTGTAGCTTGCCAAACTACCTGTCAGGGACACTCCCAGTGGCGAATGGAAGCATCCTTAATGTGCAGTATCAAGATGAGGAAGCAGGCCTGCGCAAGCTACGGGTTTGTCTGGTTCACATCACACATCAATGACCCGCCCATGGCCGGAGGAAAGCACAGAAAAAGTTAGGGGGTCAGTGAAATGCAAGAAAACCCTGGAAAACTTTCAGCTTCACCTGCCTTTAGTGACTTGCTCTTACCAACAATTTTAAGCAAGTTATTTTTCAGGAACTAGGAGGTAGCTCAAACCAGTTGAAACCACCCACCCTTCCTTTGAGCCTACCCGAGTGAGGCAGCCGGGCTGGAGATACAGCCCAATGGAACAAACACCTGCCTGGCAAGCACAAGATCCTGAGTTTGATTCTTGTACCAAAAAAAAAAAAAAAGAAAGAAAGAAAAGAAAAAGGAATACAAGTGAGCCAGGCAAGAATGGTCTGATGCTCCAACAGGTACTTTGTCTTCTGTAGTGACCTACCCTCCATTAAGCACCTCAGGGCACCCTGGGAAATACTTCTTTGGCTGCAGCATGATTGAGAGTGGGCCTGCTGGGATCAGTCTACCTAGAGACCTCCAAGAGAACTGCCCCCTGCAGATACCCTCAGTTAGATCCTCCAAGGGCCACTGCTCCTGTGTTCTAACTAGAAGTCTGGCCCTGCTCACACTGGAGCTTGCTCTTCTCTTTCAAGGAACCTTTCCGCTCACTTAGTGGGCCCAGTCCACCTTCAGTGCGTCCTCAGTCCTAACAGCCTCTTCTGGCAGCATATTCTTGCCTTCCCATGAACATTCTGTTCTGTTCCAGTGGAGCATGCGGAGTGGGTACACTAAAAGCTGCTAGCATCAAGGTCCCCTTCAGAGGACTCAGAAGAGGGCAGTGTCCCATTTGTCAGCAGGCTCAAGAAGTTTACATCTGACTTCTATCTTGAGGTTAAGAATCGATATTATGAGGGCCAGGGGCCCGGCAGGATGGCTCAGTGGTCTAAAGCGCCTGCTTAGGAAAGCTTGGGCAGCTGCAGGGACCGCAGTTCGATCCCCGGCACCACATGCTGCACCTGCCCTGCCCTCAGGGAAGGCTGAGCCAGCCATAAAAATAAGTAAATAAGCAAAGTTCTGAAACAAGAAAATAATAATAATAATAAAATTTTTTTAAAAAAGAGTCTATATTATGAGGGCCAGTAAGATGGCTCAACAAACTAAGCACCTGCTTTGGCAAGCACAGGGACCTGGTCCCACACTGACAACTGAGTCTGGATGTGGTGATGCACCCCTGTAATCCCAAAGCTGGGGAGTCTAAAAACAGGAGGATCACTATGAGTTCAAGCTGTGTAGTGAGACCCTGTACCAAATACATAAATGAAAAAGAAAAACATCCATATTAGGCAGTAACACAAGCGTCTAATGGGTGACCTTTTGGCATCCTGGGAGAACCTAAAACTCCACCTTCATGGGATGTTAATGCCACTATTTTTGAACAGGTGTCCTATGAAAAGCAATGAAGTTTGATTATAGATACATAAAGATGACCGATTACTTCACTTTAGCTCCAAACATTTCCTGGCACTTCACATCATCGTCATCTCGTATATAGTCCCAAACCTTGTCAGCAGACAGGTGGACTTGAGACTTTCACATCTCTAAACAATTGGTCAACTGGGACGTAAACTTTTTCTTGTGTAAAACTTGTTCCAGTGGTTAGGGTAACATACAAAGTGGGTCTTCTTTGATTCAATCTGACACGAACCAAATCCAAATGGACCTTTTGTGGCTTATAGGCCACTTTCCCTGGTGCCGAGGGCTTGCACATGACATCCAAGAAGCTGATGATGCCTGCCCCAGGGACCATCCCTGGGACTGGCCCAGCAGATCGAACCGCACAGCCGTCCCTCAGTGCATGATTTCACTCTGCAATACAGAAAATAGTTTCTAGATTTGGAAGGCAGCTAGTCAATGCGAAACTGTTACATGTAATCAGATTCCTTGTTTCTTCCTACTGATTTGACCTTAATTTGTGAGGATCTTGGTTTCAGGATGCCTGGTATTTAGCTTCTGAAAGGAACTTTGCTTTGGCCTGTACTCTGAGACTCCTATTTCCCAATGTTAAGGAAGGATTAGAGAATCTCTGCTAACTGATAATTCTGCTTTGTCTGCTTGCAAAGCTCTAGGTCCAGCTGTAGCATAAGTATTACTGTAATACTTACTATATGGCTAGAACTGTCCATCTGTATGGTCTGATGGAGGTCACCACACGTTGCACTATGAGATGAAATGAGAACATTAGGGAACCCCAATAAAGCAGTGGTAGCCATAAGGTGCTCTAAAGTTTAATAGAAACAATGTACCAATGAAATTTCCAGGTGGAAATAAAAGTTCAAATAAATTTACCCTTTCCAGATAAAAATTTTCAGGTCCAGTTTCTTCCTGTCTCAGTTTCTTATTGAGGAGGGAGAGCTACTGGGGATCAGAGCCCAGGATGCACCATCAGTGAGTTATATCTGCACTCATTTACTCATTCATTTTTGAGACAGGATCTCACTGAGTTGTCCAGGTTGGGCTTAACTTGCAGTCCTCCTGCCTCAGCCCCCAGAGTAGCCACTGTACCCAGCTGGCAGGAGGATGTCTCAGTGTTTAGGCTAAGTAGAGGCTCTTTCAACATACTCGGCCAAGGCTACCTGTGTTGGGCAGGGTTAACATCCACAGGGCTAAGAAACCGTGTATGACTCTGATAGGTCATTTCTTAATAGTCTAGAGTTCATAAGGCACCAGAGATTATCACAGCTCTGGCTCCCTGTCTACAAATTCAGAAGCAAATTAATCCCCGTTCCCACAGCTATTACATGGCAAAAGTGTGCTTCAAGGACATGCCCAGGAGGTCCTTGCACAAAAGAGCAAGGGGAAAGCTGAGGGAAGTCATCACTTAGGGCTGCAGGTGGGGCTGGACCTCTTTGGTTCTGTTTCCTTCTCATGTTTTCTACAAGTTTCTAATAGTTTAATCTGCTCTTTAACATGCAAAGTAATACATGATGTTAGTCAGCTTTCCATTGCTGTAACAAAATGCTTGAGGAAGCCACTTTAAAGAGAGGAAAGATTTATTTTGGCTTATGGTTTCAGGCATTTCAGTCTAGTCCATGATGAGCCAGTTCCACTGCCTGTAGGCTTATAGTGACGCAGGAACATGGGGGAAACTTGTGGCAGAGGAAGACTACTCATGTTTTGGCAACCAGGAAGCATAGAGACAGGGAAAGAAGCTGGGGAAGGTGTGGTGGGGCCAAGAAGTGCTGTATCCTCTATTACCTATAGGGTCCAATTAGGCCCTGCCTCCTAATGAGCCCACTGAGCTATGAACTAATAAGTGGATTAATTTACTTGGCAAAGGTAGAGTCCCTGTAATCCAGTCACATCCCCAAAGCTCATCAGCCGCCACCCATGACTTCAACAGTGAGCCTTTGGGGAAACTTTATTTTATTTTATTCAGTACTGGGGATTGAACTTAGGACCCTGCACTTGCCAGGCAGGTGCTTATTGTACTGAGCTATCTGCCCAGCCCTATGGGGAAATTTTAGACAACCATGGCACATACCCGTGCTGACTCAGAGTGAGTAGCACTGTGGAGGACCGCCTGAGCAGCTCTCCTGGAAAGAAAAGCAACTGTCTCCTTTTTGACTGAGCTTGACCCTATTTCCTTGTATTGAAATGTACAGAGCTGGCTAGGACTTCTCATTATCCTTTCAATTGTCCTTAAGTGGTGTATACTGATCTAGCTAAGGTGCTAGTGGTAATTTTTGAAGGTGGCACACGTGTTTCCCTGACAACAGGGCGAAGAGCCAGTGCTCCACGGTGTCAGCTGGGATCGAGCCTCAAGATAGAGGCTATGACTTCCTGGGGCTTGAAAGATTATACATCAGAGCTGAAGCACCAGACTCACAAAATATTAGATACTATCTCAATAGCATAATGCAAATTACTTCCTTTGCATATCTCTGAATATGGCAGAGGTGAATGCAGGCCTCCTACTTAGCCCAGCTCACAGTGCTCACCTTCTTCCCACAATTCCCTTTCACAAGCCACTATCCCTTATCCAATGAATAAAACTGGAGTGTAGCCCTGAGTCCATCTCCTGGTTCTGGAAAGCCATCTTCATGGCTGGACTTAGGGCCCCTTGGCTCCCCAGTAATTATATATATCTATGTCATAGTGTCTTTGTTATTGCCATGGGTTGTGCTGGGAGTGGTAGATTGGAATTAACTTAGTGGAATTCCAATAACATGGTTTTAAGATTGTAAGTTTAGACTTCTTGGGCCAAGACGAGAACCAGAAAGGGGCTCCAATATAGCACTTCTACTTTTCCCTTTGTATTTGGTTCATATTTTAATTTTTCTTGCATTTTCCACTAGAGTTTATTCTTTAATTTATCATATAGGGAATAATTGAAATGAGGGAGTTCTAGGATTACCCAGGACTACGAGAGGGGCAGCGATGGGTATTGAATTTAGGGTTTTGTAAATGCTAGGCAAGTATTCTACCAGTGAGTCACATTTCTCACCCTTGTTTAAATTTGTTTTTGAAATAGGATCTTGCTAAGTTGCTCAGGCTGACCCCCACCCTGGGATCCTCCTGCCTCAGCTTGCAGAGGGGGCGGGATTATAGGTTTGTGCCACCACAGCCAGCCCAGAGCATCTTGTATCTTGTCCACCTTCACTGCCCACACTACATGGCCCAAACCATAGCTATGAGGCCCAGGCTTTCAGGAGAGGTCTAGTGTTAGACTGGATCCCATAAGTGCAGATGCCAACACAGAAGTGATGGACTGTGATCAGACGGGTGGAAGGGGTGACCTATGGAAAGGAGCTAGGACAAAAGGCAGAGGATGCTGGGGACAAAAACCAAGCTACAATACCCGTCTGCCCTGGGCAAAGGGCACAGGGAGATAGTCTCCCCTGAGCAAAGGAAATAGGAGTGAAAAATACTGGTGTGCCACGTGGTCGAAGGAGGTCGCAGCAAAACTCCAGGGGAGCTCTTGAACCAAAATAGGCAAATAAAAGATCGCCAGGCCTGCCACATTTAGACCCTTTGGGAAGCACCTGGCTGGGCCTCACCGAGCAGCCCAGGGCCTGGTCTGTGGGATGAGGCTGTGGTAGCCCATCGCCGAGAAGGTCACCACTACCCCAGGCTTGGCCTTCATTTGGTGTCATCCTTTCCTGGTCTTTCACATCCTCACGATGGAAAGTGATAGTGTTTGAGTCCACTGCCTCGTAGCCCAGCCCACAGGGCTACTGGTGCCATCATCACATGCTAGATGCCCGGTGCTTGTGGTGGCACAGCCCCTGGGCAGCTCAGCGACTACATGGAACATCGTGTGTTTCTCCTTTTCTTTCTGATAAGCTCTTAAAACAATTGAGCTGAGGAAAAAGTGACCATGCGTTGCTTTCACACTGCTGGATTCTGGGATCTAGCAACTAGCTCTGTCTTCCACTTACCCGACCTACACCACCATGGCCAGGCACGAGGAGGACAGCTTAACCATGAAACTCCATCTGGAGCACAGGAGGAGGGAGGGTATAAAGAGAAGCGAATTTACAAAAGCACTGTTTATACGTCTTCCTAGAAATATGGTGTGAGACAAAAGCACTGTTTATACAAGTCTTCCTAGAAATATGGAGTGAGACAAAGCCAGGGCCACGTGCACAGCTGGTGAGGGTCATCTCAGCGTGAGGGCTGATCTGTGGGTGCAGATGGCACTTCGCTAGGTCAGAAGGTCAGGGTCTGTGAGGCCAGTGACACCTTCCTGCACCCTCCCCTTCTCCAGCCTGTGCTCTGGCTTGGGCTGTGTGCCACCCTCGAGTCCAGCCTGTTCTTCCAGTCCACACCTCTAGAATGTCACCCGGAAGCTAAGCGACATTCCCAGGCCCTGGCATGCATGAAAGGCAGCCCGTTCCTAGTTCAGTCTCCCAATCTGACTATGTAACCTTGAACAACGCCTTTCACTGTCTGGCCTCAGTTTCCCCATCTGAACAAGGTTGGGAGCTACACTTCCTGACCTCCTGGCCCTCTCCTTTGTGGGTGAATTCGTGACCCCAGGAGACAAAGCCCAGATGCATGAAGGAGAGCTGGTTTCATTCTGTCCAGCAGAGGGAGTAGCTCCCCACAAACCAGCTGCTTAGCCAAGCAGGTTGTGCTGGAGCCGCGCTGCAGGCTCTTCCTCTAGTCGCTCCTGTACCACCGCAAAGTTTTCAGAAGTGACCCTGCCCAGGAGAGGAGCCCCAGAAGCCCCAAGCCCCCTGTCCGCCCTGACCTAGGGCACCCCAGGCTCCTTGCCCACGTGTATTCCGCAGGGAAGAGCCAAGTTGGTCACAGCACTGATGTTCTGTCCTGGCCAGTTTGTTGGGAAAGCAAGCAGGGCAAAATAGGCCAAACTAGACAAGTAAACAGGAAGCGTCCCCGGCGAGGCGTGACTCCTTGGTTGACGAATCTTCAGCTGCGAGGGCCTCAGATTCCCAGTTAGAGTTTGAGTTGCCCCCCAAGACCCTACCTCAACCTTATACAGTCAGGGCAGAGCATGACCCCGTGACCTCATCTGGGATTGTTCTTTGCTAAGGAAACTAATGAAACACAGATGAGCTCTTAGGGGAGTAGGAGACCCTTAATCCCACAGGACTCTTGTCCTTCAGAGAAGAGTGAAATAGGGACACAAATTGAGGGAAAAGTCCGCGTGCAGATGGTGACAGAGTGAGATAAGGATGCCACCACCGCCACCCCTGCCTCTGGCAATGCCTACGGTCCCCTGAGCCGGAGGTGTCCTCCCCTGGAAGGCTGTAGACCAGCATAGGTCTGCAGACCTTGGACTTCTCCAGAGCTGGCCAGGAGACAGTGACTTCCGCGCTGAAACGCCCTGCATCCTGCCCCTTTTCCTGACAGCCACTGCCCTGGCTGAATGCTACCTCTGCATGGCATTTTATTTGGGCAGACAGTTCTGCCTGGCATGGCTTCACCCTGACTGTCCCAGCAGTGACTCCATTCTCCTGCTTCCACGGGCTCTGAGTTCTGTCCCTGTTCCGTCCCCCCTACAGGTGCCTCCGCAGCCTCCCCCCAAGAGTCCTCCAGGATGGGCTGTTCATTTCCTCCCCAACTTCATGGCCACACAGAGCATCTCTGACTCAGCAACGACCCTTGGCATTGGGTAAAGACCTTCCTGGTCACAGCTTTGGCCCGCCCATCTTGCTCCCTAGTCCAGCCCCACACAGAAGCCCTGTGTTCTCTCCACCCCTAGACATTTACCTGCAGGAGACTGACATCCTTTGCGGTCTTTCCTTCTTTGAACTATGAAGTCCCAGCTCCTCCAGTGCTTCCTCACTGATATCACTGCCTAACAGTCTCCTGACGTTTGTGCAGCTCCCCCTGGAGCTCTAGAAACCAGGGCTGGGACTAGTGTACCTGGCATGCATTTTAAGCACAGTCAAGAAAGCAAGGACCTCGCATCCCTCATTCTAAACGCAACACCTCTGCTACCACTGCATCTTCAGGAGGACCAGACGTGATGAATGCTTCGGCCACCCAGGACACCTCCACAGGTTCAAGGGTGTAGTACAAAAATGATAAACTGCACGCTGGGGAAAACAGTAACGTCCCCCGAGAATATTGCTGTGACTCGTGCAGCCAGCAGGGTCCTGAGAGCAGGCAACAGGAGATTAAGAAAAGACCCATAGGAAAAATTGGGATGGGATGGGACTTGACCTCTCTGATGGAGAGGTAAGGACGATTCTGCACAGTTTGTGTCTTTGTTGGTGGACAGACAAAGAGGGGAAGAGCACAACTGGGTGGAAAGTACAAGATCTCTGTTTTGCTGAGAACACCGAAAATGAAATATTCTCAGAGCTATTGGTGCTGTGGTCAGCAGGAAGGAAGACCAAGGCTGGACACCTCCTGGTGGAGACAATGAGAAAAAGCTCTGAGCAAGATTTAAAAGTAATAAGCAGGCTCTCTGTGTTTACTTGTGAATCTGTCCCAGGCCTAGGCCCCTTGTCTGAAGATGGGTAAGTGAACTTCCATAAGTCTGCAAATCACTGGTTGGGCGAGGCTTGTAGTGGCTTGTGATGCTGGGATGCCTCAAAGAACAAGACAAGGCCACAGCTGAAGATGGCTGGCTCCAAGCCAAGTGTCTGAATAGAGACTGGAGCTTCAGGCTTCTCGCTCCTTTGATGTATGCTAACCTGGAGATGACAGTCTCCTACTTAATGTTATTTACTGCTTGGGGAAGTCTTTTACTGACTGCAAAGGTCCTGCTCAGCATTCTGAGCTTTCCACGGTACCCACTTCCTTTGTTTGAAAACCAATTAAATACAGGTTGCCCAGGGAAGTTCTTTGTCTCAGCCCCTAGAGAATCTCGAATTCTGCTAGAGGGTTTGATCCTCCTGGACTCCTAAAATCACACCTTTCATCTCTATTATTTAAACCTTTGCCGTCCACTGGTTTATGACACTGTAGGCCTATCAGTCCAGGATCCCTTCTGTCTGCATGGGTTTCTGGAAGAAACCCTCATGGGGGCAGGGAACAGCAGTAGGACTCACAAAATTGAGGGAGCCCAGGGGCAGGCTGGAGAATATTCAGACCAAGAGAGTTCTGCACGGCCAATAAAAAAAAAGAGAGAGAGAGTGAGTTCTGCATGGCCAAGGTGCAGCACAGTGAATAGCCAGAAGCAGAGCTTGACCATAAGTAGGACAGCATGAGAAACAGATGCCCAACAACACAGTGCTGGGCGAAGCCCAGTGGGCAGGTCCAGGTGGAGCATGTACCGAAGCAGGTACTTGCAGCGGCTGCAAGCTATGAGCTTCCCTGCCTGAGTTCAAGGTGGCTAGCAGGATGTGGTGGCACAGGCCTGTAAGTCCAGCCCTTGGGAGGCTGATGCTGGCAGATAGCTCCAAGTTCAAGGCCAGCCTGGGCCATGTTGCCTAATTGTTATTTTATGTACCAGTTAGGCTGGGCCTTTGTACCCAGATATTTGGTCCTATACATCTGGATGTTGCTGTGAAGGTAGCTTTAGATCAAATCAAGATTTAAATCAGTAGATCTTAAATACAGCGGATACTCTGCATACTGTGGGTGGGCCTTGCCCAATCAGCA
>PVJA010001146.1:0-22583 GCA_004027025.1 Myocastor coypus
CACTGCAGTTCATTCATCCCTTTCCTCTGAGGTCCCATAATCTCCTTGACCAGGAAATTTGGGACACCTCTGAGTTATAGGATATTACAGCACAGGTTCTCTTATATCCTGGGTCTTTATTAACCTTGAAGGGCTAGGGCCAAAATATTGGCTATCCTTATAGCCCTTCTTTTTCTCCAATTGTCGGTCTGTTAACTTATATTCTCAACCCTCTAGCAGAAAAGCTTTGTGATACTATTACTGTATAACATAGGTACTGGGCTTATCATCACTGGCTTTCTAAGTATCAAATATCTTTGACTTAGCTTATAAATGATATTTTCTGACCATCATTGATGTTCTAATAACTTTCCATACAATGTGATATAAGCAGTTACACAATTTTGACACAGATATTTGGAAATTCAAGGAAATACAAAATTGTAGCCTGTCAGGAATATGGTTTTTGGCCCAGTCTCTTATTTTCAAGTACTACTCTTGAGAGAATGACAGTAACTGAGTTTACACCAGCAGCAGTACATATCAAAAAGACAAGAGGGACATGTATTCCAAACATAATTTTAGCGTTACATTGTGCTATAATCAATATGCTGAACCTTTTGAAGGTTCTTGAGACCAATATCTGATTCATCCTGTGTACATAAGTGTATGGTTTTGCTATTGATGTTTTATTTACCATTTATATTCCTTCATCTGAGAAGTGTGTATTCATCTCAGATGCCCATTTTTGGATTGGCTCTTTGAATATGTGGGATGTGATTTTGTTTTATTATTATTCTTTATATGTTCTATGTATAAGTTCTTTGCCGGAGGATCTGTTGGCTAAAATTATTTCCCCCTCTGGTTGTCTTTTCACTGTTGGTGATCTGTTTTGAAGTGCAAAAGCTTTTTAATAACATGAGATCCCAATTGTAGATTCTTTGGAGTATTTCCCATGCAGTTTGGTTTTGTTCATGAACTTCCTGCCAATCCCTGGGTCTTGAAGATCTTACCTATTTTCTCTTCTAGTAGATTGTGTTTGTTTTAATATTTAGATCTTTGATCCATTTTTACTTTAATTTTGTGCGTGGTGATAGACATGGATGTACTTTTTGGTTTTTCACATGTACAGAGCCAGTTTTTCCAGCACCGATTATTAAAGAGGCTGTGTTTCTTCCAGTGAACATGTTTTCTCCCTTTTCAGAGATATGATGCTGAGTGAGTTTGTTTGTTGTGTCTGCATCTTCTAATCTGTTCCCTTGATCCCAGTTTTATTTTTATGCCAGTACCATGCTGATTTTTTTTTTTTTTTTGTCTTTTTGAAACAGGGTCTTGTTATGCAGTACAGGCTGGCCTTGAGCTCACTTTTGTAGCCCCAGGCTGGTCTCGAACTCGCACCAATCCTCCTGCCTCAGCCTCCCAGAGTGCTGGGATTACAGGCGTGAGCCACCACACCTGGCTCCATGCTGATTTTAAAACAGTAGCTTTGTAGTATAATTTCAGATCTGAGTTTGTGATTCCCCTGACTGACTTGCCTTTTTTGTACTGAATGGCTTTTGCTATTCCAGGCCCTTTCTGGTTCCAAATAAACTTTAGAAATATTTTCTCTATTTCTGTGAGCTATGCTAAAGTTATATTGATTGAGATTGTTTTAAATCTGTATAACAGTTTAGGGACTATAACCATTTTCTCTCTGCTCATCTTCATAGCCAGAGTATCTTTCCATCTTTGGTTTTTTTTTTTTTGTTTGTTTGTTTGTTTGTCTTTTTGAGACAGGGTCTCGCTATGCAGTTGAGGCTAGCCTTGAGCTCACTTTGTAGCCCAGGCTGGTCTCGAACTTGCACCAATCCTCCTGCCTCAGCCTCCAGAGTGCTGGGATTACAGGTGTGCACCACCTCACCCGGCTATCTTTCCATCTTTGGATATCCTCTTCCATCTCCTTTTTCAAGGTACTGTGATTTTCAGCATACAGCTCTTTGACTTTATTGTGATTCCTAAGTATTTCATTTTTGGATGCTATAGCGAAGCACGTGATTTCCCTAATTTCTCTTTCATAAGTTTGTTGTTTGTGTACAGGAATGCCACTGACTTTTGAGTGTTGACATTGTATCGTTATGCTACTGAATTTGCTTATTAAATCTAGAACTCCTTTGGTGGGGTTTTGGGATACTTTATGTAGAGTATATGTCATCTGCAAACAGTGACAATTTAATGTCTTCTTTTCCTATCCATATTTCTTTTTATTTCTCTCTTGTCGAATTGCTTGAGCTAATGTTTCCATTTTGTTTCAGTACAGGATTTCACTATGCAGCTCAAACTCATAGTGATCCTCCCATCTCAGCCTCCCTAGTGCTGAGATTGCAGGCATGCACCACCACATCTGTGCCACCACGCCTAGTTTCAAGGCCACCATGGCACACCTGGGATTCAGAGGCTGGCATGACATATGGTACCAGGGGTTGAACTCAGATCCTTGTACTTACTTGCCAGGCAGGCCCTTAGATTGTTGAGCTATCTCCCCAGTTTCCAAAACTATATTAAATAGGAATAGTGATAATGGACATCCTTGTCTTGTTCCTGAATTTAGAGTAAAATGTTTCAGTTTTTGTCCGTTTAGTATGATGTTGACTTTTGGTTATCGTAGATAGCTTTTATCCCATTGAAGTAAAGATCATCTATTCTGACTTTCTGTATTGTTTTGGTTTTTTTTTTTTTTTTTTTCATAAGTGTTGGACTTTGTCAAAAGCTTTTCTGCATCTTTTGAGGTGATCATGTGGTTTTTGTGTTTGGCTCTGCTGATAATGGTGTACTACATTTATTGATTTGTATATGTTAAACTATCCCTGTATTCCTGGGATGAATCCCACTTGGTCAGGTTATATTATCTTCTTGATGATTTGCTGCGTTCTGTTTGCTAGTATCTCACTGAGTATTTTTGCATCTATGTTCATTAGGAAAGGTGGGTCATGCCCACACACTGTACTCTGTAGAACGATTGTGAGGACAATATGCAATATGTCAACTTTCAAAAAAAAGAAAGGGGAAAAGAAAAAAAAAAGTAATGTTGATTTAAAAGTGTTAATGTTTAATTGTTTGATCAATCTTATATACCTATATGTATTAATCTAAACTGATCTGATGATGAAAATATGTAATATAACCATTGTTAAATTTAAACAATAAAAATATTAAATTTTAAAAAATCATGGCAGCTTCACTCTCACCAAGAGATTATAGGTTGTTATAAAGTGAGCCTGGTACCTCTCCTGGGTGTCTTTTGTACACATTGTCCCCATTCTATTATTATACCATGTTACATTGTATCAGGAATGCTGGCTCCATTCTCCTGATCTTCTGGTCTTAAAGTTCTACGTCAAAATAAACCTATTTTCTTCATTAAAAAAAAAAAAAAAAAGAAAGAAAGAAAAGAAAATTGGCCTATAGTTCTCTTTTTCAGTTGGGTCTTTTTGTGGTTTTCGTATCAGGATAATACTTGCTTCCTGGCATGAGTTATGGAGTATTACTTCCCTTTTCCCTTTTAATTTCATTAAGAGTTTGTGAAGTATTGGCATTAAATATTCTCTAGCTTTGTTGTTGAAATCAGCAGTGGACCTATCAGCAGCTGGGCTTTCCTTTGTTGATAAGTTTTTAATACATTTTGAATCTCACTAACTGATACTGGGTTATCCGAGTTTTTTTTAATTTTTAAAGAGAGTACAAATTAGAATTAAAACAAAAAATTACAAATCATACAGAATGTACTTAACAAAATAATAGGAATTTCCATGTTTGTTGTCATTCATGCTGTTGTTTCCCAACCATTTATTCATATTACCAGCTATATGCATGTAAAATTGGAAGAAAGAAAAAAGTAAATGTATAAGAAATTAAGAAAAGAAAAAGTACAAAATATTTCAAAAAAAAAAAAGAGGCGAAGCAAATTAAAGCATTAACTACTTCTTTCCATAGAGCAGCAGATCTGCACAGCACAGTTGTCTAAACCATCCTGCTTACATACAAAGATAAATATCTTTCCTTCATTTTCTCTCCTGTCCTTCTCAACTCAGTAACTTTTTCCTTTTGAGTAAGTTCATGCCCTTTTCCTAATATCTATTGTACCCTTCAGATTCCATTTTTTTGTCTTTCAAGTTCTCACACCAATACTGTTTGTACATTGTCTCACATGAATAGGACAGCATGATGTTTGCATATTTGGATCTGATTTATTTCACTTGAGTATGTTCTCTATGTGCATCCATTTGCCAGCAAAAGACTCAAATTTATCCTGTTTTTTAGCTGAATAATACTCCACTGTGTAAAAATATCACATCTTTATCCATTCTTTAATTGATGGGCATCTGAGTTCCTTTCAAGATTTAGCTATAACAAATCGCACTGCGGTAATCATGGGTGCACGTATATCCACTGTGGTATGAGGTTTTTCAGTTCTTCTGGAAAAATACCTAGGAGGAGAATAGCTGGCTTGCATGAGATATCTTCTTGATTCAGCTTTGTTCACTCATTCATATCTAGGAATCTGTCCATTGCTTGCATGTTTTCCTTCCTGTAAAAGTAAACATTTTCAGGGCCAGTGAGATGATTCAGCGGTCTAAAGTGCCTGTTTTGGAAAGCTTAGGCAACCACAGGGACTGCAGTTCAATCCCCAGCACCACATGATTGCCAGCCCCACCCCTCAGGGCAGGCTGAGCCAGCCATGATATATACATATATATATAACATTTTCAAAGTAGGTGTTGATCTTTTGAGTTTCTGTATGATCTGTTGTGATTTTATCCTTTTAATTCCTCAATGCATGAATTTGAGTCTTCCCTTTTTTTTCTTTCTTTTTTTTTTTTTAATTTTTTTGATAAGGTTGGCTAACGGTTTATTGATTTTATTCTTTTAAAGAACCAACTCTTCATTAATTCTTCATATTGCTTTCTTAGTCTCTATTGTTTTCACTTCTTCTCTGATCTTTAGAATTTCCTCCCTTGTTTGGGCTTTGGGCCTGTCTCCATCTTCTTTTGCTAGAACCTTGAGGTGCAATATTAGGTTGTGTATTTGTGCTTGTTCTGTTTTACTAATGTGAGAATTCACTATAAATTTCTCCTTAGGACTGTTATCATTACCTCCCATACGTTCCAGTGTGTTGTATCTGCTCTCTCATTTAGTTGTAGATACTGTTTAATTTCTTCTTTAATTTTATGTGACCCATTGGTTGATCAGGAGGTGTTATTAAATTTCCATGTATTAATGAAGTTTTTGCAGCTTCTTTTGCCATTAATTTCTAATTTCATTGCACTATGGTCCAGTAACATGTATGGGATAATTTCGCTTCTTTTTCATTTACTTAATCATGTTCAGTGGACTACTACATGATTTATTTTAGAGATTGTCTAAATGTGCAGCTAAGAGAAATGTATACTTGATGGTGTTGGATAGAGTTTAGGTTTTTTGGGAGGAGGTTCTGTATTTAATACAGGATCTATAGGGTCTCACTACCTAGGTCAGACTCCTAGTGATTCTCTTGTTTTCAGTTCCCCAGGCGCTGGGATTACAGGTGTGTGACACCATGCCCAGTCTGTCTCAGTGCATCCAGGGGCAAGGCCCACACAGCACACTGGAGGTCAAAGCCAGGCTGCTATGCTCTTCCTAGGCAGTTGCTTTAGTCCCCTGAACCATCAGGCCAGCCCAAAGGCTCTTTTTTTTTTTTTTTTTCTGTACCCAGGATCAAACTCAGGATCTTATATTTTCCAGGTAGGTGCTTAAGCTGCAGAGCTATCTACCTGGCTCGGGTTTAGTTCTGATTTTTCTTTGCTGCTTTTTTTTTTTTTTTTTTTTTTTTTTTTTTTTTTTTTTTTTTTTTTTTTTTTTTTTTTTTTTTTTTTTTTTTTTTTTTTTTTTTTTTTTTTTTTTTTTTTTTTTTTTTTTTTTTTTTTTTTTTTTTTTTTTTTTTTTTTTTTTTTTTTTTTTTTTGTCTTTTTGATTTCTGTTTTTGTGACAATGGGGTATTAAGGTCTTCCATTACAATTGTTTTCCATTCTTTGACTGTCAGTCTGTGATTTTGTTTTTGAATTAAGTGTGTTTCTTATATACAACATATTGTTGTATCATGTTTCTTGATCTCTTCTGCCAGTTTGTTTCTTCTGACTGATGAATCAATGCCATTTACATTGATGCTTATAACTGATATGTTATATGATATGTATAGACTCATCTTTATCATGATATTTTCCCAATTTTGGTTCGTTGTTTTTTCCCTCTGTTTAATTGTGTGTCCTGCTAGTAGTTTCTTTCTGTTGTTCTTGAAATTGTGGTCATTTTTATCTCTGTCTGTGATACCAGTACTCTTTAGGATTAGTTTGGTGCTCATGAATTTCTTCCATTCTTTGTCATGGATGTTTCTTATTTCTCCATAAATTTTGAAAAATAGTTTTGCAGGAAACATCAATGTAGGTTGGAAGTTGTTTTTCCTCTCAAGACTTGAAATACTTTACTCTAAGCTCCTCTTGGCTTGAGTGTTTGTGTTGAGAAAAGTACCATGGTTTTGAAGCACTTTCCTTTATAGGTGATCTGTTTGTTTTTTCTAATGGTTAATATTCTGTTCTTTTGCTGAATTTCTGGAATTTTGAGTTTCATATGTCTTGGTGTAGTTTTATTTTGGTTAGCTGTTTGGAGTTCTATATGCTTCATTTATTGTGTGTCAAATTCTTTACCCACTCTTGGGAAATTTTCTGCCATCATTTCTGTGAAGAGTTTTTTAATGGCATTTGTGCTTTCTCTACCTTTCTCAGTGTGTCTAATCAATCTTATGTCATTCTTTTTTGTGTAATCTAATAGCTTCATTTTTCATGGTCTCTAGCTGTTTTTAAGATGTCTTTCTTTTCATGATCACTAGTTGCAGTTCTGTCTTCAAGATCTGATAGTCTGCCCTCTCTCTCCTTCAGTCTGTTGCATTCACTTTGAGTGGAGGTTTTAATCTCTTGGATTTCTGTTCGAATCTGTTTTATGGACTCCTTTTCTTTCCTATGTTGGGTGATTTTTGGTTTTCCTCATTTTTCTATTTTATTGTATCTTCTCTAATATCTTTGATTTTCAGCATTATTTCTTTTTGTACCTGAGAGATTATTTTCTCTATAGCCTGTTCCACTTTTTTTTTTTTTTTTTTTTTAACTTCTGTTGCCATTGTTTCAGAAAGTTCCAGTGTTTGACTTCCATTTTCATCTGTGTCATTGATCCTGATGTAGCCTGGGAGACTTCAGGGGCTAGTGTTGAATTTTGCTTCTGTGTCTTGTCATTTTCTGTTTTTCCTTTTTTATTTTTATTTTGTTTCCTACTTGATGCTTTCTGATTTCTTATGTTATATTTATCACTAGTATTGAGGCTTCCCTAGGAAATGTTTGTTCGTTGGGATTGTGCTGTAGATGTCAATGGTTCTTTATACCTATCCTAAGAACCTGCATCCCCAGTTTTTAAAGGAAGCAAAGTTACTATTTGGCTGAACATTCAATCCTTTGGTACTGGGCTGTTGTAGTGATTATGACCCTATGTAATCACAAGGTTGTCTGTCATACAGGAGAGAAAAACTGATTTTCACATGTATGACAAACTGATTAAAGTAGTACAGTTGGTAATAATACTTTTCGTTGTAGCCTAAGTACTGACAAACTATGGTAACCATTAACCTGCTACTTGCAACCAGGGGCATAAACGCTGGAGTTGTATAACAAAATCAAACATATACCATGTACTTATATACAGTGATTTTCCCTTTAGTGGACTGATTTTTATCCTTTTGTGGGGCTTGAGGGGGTTAAGTTAGGTAGAAAACAGCATAAAGTGATGAATGAAGTCAAATATAATAGTATCAGGGTAGTAGTCAAATGATGAACACCCAAACTTTGTGAAACTGGAGGACACAGTAGGGAAAGAATGAAATAGATTATGAAGGAGTAATCAGAAAGGGAAGAGACAATGTTTATTTACTTGGAAGTTTAAATTCATAAAGTAGTTGAGGAAAGAGATCAGTAGAATAAAATAAAAAAGATAGGTAGGAAGCCTCAACAGTGAAGAAAAAGGAGAATGGAAAAAGAAAGAAAGAAAGAAAGAAAGAAAGAAAGAAAGAAAGAAAGAAAGAAAGAAAGAAAGAAAGAAAGAAAGCAAGAAAGAAAGAAAGAAAGAAAGAAAGAAAGAAAGAAAGAAAGAAAGAAAGAAAGAAAAGTAGACCTGAGAGATAAGAGAAAAAAATCCAAAAACAAACATAACCACCAAATACAAGACAACTTCCAACAAGACAGGAAAGGCACATCCAGTCAGACAAACATGGGAGAATAAAAGTAATAAAGTAACTAGTGTTTGCTACAGTTTTTTCATAGTATCCATGTGAAATCCCAGAAATGTGTTGTATACTCCAGACGAGTTTGCCATAGAAATAGTGCTGGGTATTGGGCTGATTTTGACCTCTGGATGTGGGGGCTAGGACTGGTTTTCTGTCAGTGGAGCTCTCCAGAGCCCAACTGCTTGCTCCTTGCTACTGCTTCAGATATTTCCACGTTGCTCATCTTGTTGATTACTCCATGTGCCCTACTGGCTGCCCTGATCTGATGGGTCCTGGTCAATTGACTTTCCAAAAGTGTGTGTCCCTTCACTCGTTTTTGTAGAAGAATGCTGGTTGGACTTCCTAGTACCTCCCCATGTCCAGTAGTCCTAGAGGTATGCTGCCACTGTCCAACTCAGCACTGAGCTGGACACGAACACTAGCACAGCCAGCATCTTTTTGTTAAACCTTAGTTCATTAATCTGAATGCCAGCTACTGCACAGCCACAACATAACTTGCAAACAAAAGTCAAATGTAATTTGGGGATGATGCAAGAAGAGAACTAGAGCAGCGGTTCTCAACCTTTCTAATGCCGTGACCCCGCAATACAGTTCCTCATGTTGCAGTGACCCCAGACCAAAAAATAATTTTGGTGGCCACCCCTGTGTTTGACAGTTGTTCAACCTCCGCCGGGGTCGTGACCCACAGGTTGAGAACCTCTGAACTAGGGTGTTGTTGTAAACTGCTTTGTACTTAAGAGTAAGCATTAAATAAATAAACAAATAAACAAATAAATAAATAAAAGTAAGCATAACTAGTGCTATTGGGCAAATACAAGGCAAGACTATCTTGTCACCTTCTTGGGAAAGAAAATTAAGTGGATATGTTGCCTCTGGGTTCAATATTCCTAGAATAAAATCTGTCTTTTCATTTTACTACCATTGTTTAATATAGTAATTTGATCCACTTTACAAAATATGAGACTCTGGAGTTATAGGCACTTAAAACATACTTTTGGATAAATGACTATCAGCCTTCTATTATTCTTTATTTCTATTTCATTGATTACCAAGTTTCAGTACAATTTTGTAAATGAGAATTTAAACTTAATATATTAGTTTTTGATAATGGAACTAAGAGATCTGAAATTTTTTGTTCTATTGGCAGTTTTACCCTTCAATATGTTTATAATAATTAGATACTATTATAAACTGTTCTCCAATTCGCTATTTCTCTAGTTTGTTATAGAAAGTGTAACTTGAGTAGAATAATATATTACATTTTTACCACAAAAATCATAAGGAGAGCCCAACTGCGGGCCCTTTGATCCATTTGAACCTAAATTTCAAGAGGAATTTGTGAGATCTTATTTTTATATTAACACCTACATTTTGTAATACATGTGGTACATGTTTATATGTTTATTGTCCATGAATTTAATTACATTTATATATTCACAGAGATTTATTTAGAGGCATTAAAAAACAGGCATAGTCAATCATGGGTGTTGGTTTTATATAAAGGTTATTGAGGATGCAAAGATTTAAAAGATAGAAGAACCTAGTAATTGCCTTTAAGATCCAAACACAATGCATTAGTTTGAATTTTACAAGGCCAGCCAGAACAAAAGAGCAGTAATTTATGAGCTCAGCGTAAAAGAATAGCATAATTGCATTAAAAATTAATGCTAATGAACACTAAAATGGGGAAGGTGGTTATGATGAAAGTTTGTATTCATCTTTCCTGGTTTGAATGATGGCTAGTGGCTTGATTAATGGCTTAATTTCTATCAATTAGTGGGGAAAAATCTCCTGTGAGACAAGGGTAAATTGAGCATTGAATTACATATCTTGCTTTTGTGTGCTAAGAAAAAAGAGCTTCGTATCTGTGATATTAGCCACAGTGACAAATGTGGTGTGCCCTGCGATGTCTGCATTAGCTCTCCTGACAGGCGAGTTGTGTGTGGTTATGGGGTGTTTGGAGATGGCTGGCAGACAGCATTCACTGTGAGTTCCTTAGAAACACACTTCTCTTCCATCTATAGAATTTTAATTAGAGTCAACAAGAATTCTAAAATTAAAATGGACAGTGAACAGCAGCTGTAGATTCCATGTCCTCAACTGTTATACCTCACATTATATTCCTTTTTCCTACTCAGTTAAAATAAGAAAACTTCAAATAGCCTTACTGTTATTAGAATTATTATTTCTTAGCACTCTTTTTAACTGTATGGGCTCTTTATATTTGGAACAAGCATAAAGAAATAGTGTAGGCAGTTGGACTGCATAGTGCTTGTTGGTTTAGACAAATTGATAGAAGTCATTTTATTTTTGTAACACTTGCTGTACAGTAAATGATGAACAACCCTAAAGTGGTAGTTTCCTACTCTGGTTCTTTATAGGCGTAAGGGAGGAATGCCAAATTTTCTGGAAACTTTTTATTCACTTATAAAGCATTTTGGAATGACATATGTAATTTTTTTAAACATTTTCTTCAGATTTGAAGGATTCTAACAATATAGATCCATGATCCAGCTCAAATAATGCCAGAAGATCAAGGTAACATATGACCTCTATGTAAGGTTATATTCTATTTTATTGAGTGAATAAATATCAAAATGAAAAAATAAATAAATAAATGTCAAAATGCAGAGCGATACCAAAAACATTTATTATTTCTAATAAATAAGTATGTTGTGGGGATATAATTTGTTAGGTGGTAGGATAAGCAAAATTCATATCACTAGGAAATAATTGCTAAATCTCAATTCAGGGATTTGATCCCAGTTCTGCCACCAACTAAAGATATAACTGGCAAATCATTCATCAACCTTAATTTCTCATCTTTATTCTGAGAATTGTAGGTTTGTCTCATGCAGTTCTTATAGTTAAATGAGCAATTTTTAGAAAGTAGCACAGAGAGCCTTAAATATTAAGTTTTCATTGCTACTTCTTTCACTTCATCTGCTACTAGAATAGCTTATCTGACTTTTCAAACAACTATTTAAATGAAAAATTAATTTCCCTGACTTTCTCCACTAGTAAAATATTACAAATTTTATTCAAAAATCACAATTTCTATAGACTTACCCACACAAAGTTTATTCTTACTGTGTGTAGTTTGCATTATAAGACAGCTACAAACAAACAGCAAAAGGTCCTACTTAGCAAATCACTGCAATCTGGACCAGCAAAAATTCTGCTTCTCCACCCAGCCCCAGAGCATCCAGTGAGTCAAGGTAGGAATAGGATTGGGATGGGCCTTTTGGGCCTCCTCAGAGATATGCTTAGGCTGTGGTCCACTGTTTCTATTCCGTCTCTTCTAATCTTTCATGCCACACCACATGAATGAATGTATACCACAAAGTATATCAGTCCAAGCCAGTTATTAACTGGCTGAACCCAAACAAGTTGCTAGTCACCCTGTACCAAATTTAAAAAAACCTTTGTTACACTGCTAGAAATGCATATATTCCAACTTTTTAGCCAACTGCAATGTCATTAATACTGTTATTAAATAAGCACTTTAGCATTTAATAGCTATCGTTTATTAAGTGCATTTAGTGATTCTAGCTCTGCACTGAGCACAGGTATTTCTCCCCACTTTTCATAGTGATTGCTTTACATCACCTTTGTCTCTGCAAAAATATTACCATTTCACAGAGCTCTTTCCTGATTACCTCAATAGGAAGACCTGTCCTCCTTTCTAGCCTTCTATTCTGTTCTATTTTCCTTAGTTATATATTTTTTATTTATTTTTTCATTTGTCTCCCTTGTTAAAACATAAGCTCAGTGAAGAAATAAATGAATTCCTAAATTCCTACTTTGTATATTGAATGTGGTCAGATTTTTGAATGGAAAAAGTAGGAGTGTGGGGAGTGAATCTCAGCCACCCTGTGGTGTTTGGACTCTTACTGTCCCTATGCCACAGACAGAAAAGCTTAGCTTGAACAATTTGCTGAAGCCTACAACAGCTACTAACAGCAAAGAGAGGAATTAACCCAGGCATAGTGAAGCCAGAGCCCTTAAAACTAATGATTGTGCAACATTTAAGTTTTTAAGGTACAAAACTTACAATTTCTAATCTTTTAATTTCACCCATGGTGTTTTATTTTTTAGTGGTTACTGTAATGTCATTGAATTTTCAACTAGTTGAGAAATGTCCATTCCCTGTTTACTAATAATAGAGGATCCTCCACCAAGCTCTGGAGGTAACAATGCAGTATTTCACTCCTAGCTGGGGAAATGAGGCTTGCATTTGAAAAAAAAAAAAAAATAGTATCAAAGTAAGATAGCATGTGCTAAGAGCTAAATGAATTGCGAAAGAGACCTTTTTCTTGGAGGTGTCAAGGAAAAGCATCAGCAAGACAGACATTTAGTGTAACCTCAAACGATGGGAGAAAGGGAAAGATGAAACATGAGAAAACTAAATTAGGCATTCAGCGTGGATGTTGTCTGAATGCCCAGAAAACTTGCATTTATGTAAATGCTGAAACAAAATTATTTTTCACTGGTACAGCAGCATTAAAGTTATTTCTATTTCTTAGCCTGATATGAACAGTTTAATGCAAGGTGAGTTACACCTAAGGTCTGGGGGATATTGATCTGAGGAACAAGCATTAAATGTTGGGATTGGGTGGATTTTTAATTGTATACTTCGTAAAATTTTTTAAAGAAACTTTAAACATGTTGTTTAAAAAAGGAAAGCAATAGCTGTGTTCTTTTTTAAATTTGTATTCATGAGAAATTGTTTTAATAACTGTAGAATCCCACATAAGCTTTATGAAACAGCTTATGTGCTTTAAACTTTTATTAACTAGCCAGGTTTACCATATAAGTTTCCTGTTGGCTTTTTTTCATTCTTGTAAAACACTTGAAAATGCTTTACATTACAGAAGTTGTTTTTTAAATATCTATCTTGTACCATGAAAGGGAACTTCATAGATATTTTCCATTCTTGACTAAGATTTGAATCAATTTAATCTGATAATAAGACACTGTTTTTTATTATTCATGTGTTTGTAGCAGTACTATCAATATATAAATTTTTTCTTGGAAGCACATCATAAATAACTGAATACCTGGGCCAACTGACCCAAATTCTTTATAACATAAGATGCATTTAACTTTGGGAAAATACATAAAATGTTAATATTCAAAAGGAAGCAGTTGAAGATGAGTTCTTGTATGAGTTTAAGGTGCATCATGGAAATCAAGTTGACATTATTCTATGATTACATCCGGAGCAATAGTGCCATCTGCTGTTACCAGCTTAACATTGCTATTAGAGGATCTTAGCGTGTGTTTGCAGTCTACATACAAAGTATCACACACTAAAATTTTTGTCCTTTAAATCAAACATTTACACTGGGTCTTGCTTTTATTTAGCAATTTTAAATTTGTATACCAATTGATAATATATTCAAGAAGAACTCTGTAGATATTATTACATGAAATTGGATGACAAAACTTTAAGTAGTAAGAGAACTTCAACTAATAAAACATTTTAGTTTTATTTTTATCATTAAAAACAAAATTTTTTCAGTGCAATGAATTTGTATTGACTTTTTTGGTCTCTAGTGACATGGCTTTCTACCAATAGTGTAATGGATAATTTTACTTTACATTTACCATATTAGCATTTTAAAGAATCATATAAGTTTGGTTCTCCCTATAACAATGATTGTCTTTATTTTTATCCCCTGGCAGATGATTAAAAGATACTTTGTAGGCTAGGTGTTCCTGTAAAAACTAGCTTTAAATCAATTTTTCCCAATCTTAAAATTGATATAAGGTTTTTAAATTAATTGGTGTGTATAACATAAGAAACTGAATTTATAGCCTGTAACATACATTATTGATATGTTTTCTTCTGCTTCTAAAATGACAGGATTATACTTGATACATACATTTGTGGACATTGGTATTAAAATTTTGGGTATGAAGCAATTTAATGTATATTTTATGCCTACTGTTTTCAGAAAATGTAGAGCTAAGCTATTATAAGCCTGAAAATATCAGGAATCTGTCAAATTTTAATTTAGCTAGCAGTCTTTTACAACAAGTCAAATGGTTCCCTCATTGAAAGATAAAAGCTATGTAAGCTATGTTGGTTTATTTTCATATTGTGAGTCAGACATACTGGATTGCTTCTCTGTTCCCTGTACTTTGTTAGTTCTGCGGTGATTTTTAAAGAAGCACAAAGATAATGTTCTGCTTTCTCTAATCTTCTCCCTTCTTTCCTTTATAATTTCTACAGTGCTGTTTTAATAAGCATACTGGCCCTTTGGCCAGGTTCAGTGATAACAGTTTTATTTGTATTAGGATCTGGTTGTGTTTCCAAATTTAAAGCTACAAACACTAAAAGCTTTAGACATCAGTACTCTTTGTGAGATCACCTCTGACATTTAATACTAATGATGTCCTTTGCAAATCCAAATGAGAGAATATGTTATGGAGAAAAACCAAGAAGTCCAGTAGTTGATACGTATAAGACATCATCCTGAAGTCAGAAATAATGTCTTTTGGTTGGGAATTAGTGATGGTGAAAGAATCTTAGTGAAACTAATTAGGACCTATATAAACAAATGTGGACATTAAAGTTAAATCACACGGACTGATACTCATTGACCTTACTATATTAATATTACTCTAATGTCATTAACTTTTAAAGTACCTACCTCTTAGGGATATTTTAATATTGATTAGTTAGCTGGACAAAAAAAATTCTCACTTCACATCCTCAGTATGTTGTGTAATTAAAGCCTACATAAGCTTGTATTTGAAAGCACATGGAACTGTTTGCTCTTCTACTAACAACAATACTTTTGTAGGAAAATGTATTTTTCCAAAGATGGGAATATTATCTGCAGCAGCCACTACTTCCAAGCATTCCAGGCCATTTCTCACAGGAGAAAAGATCATTACAGTTGTTAGGGGCCTTTTTAAGAGGAGCTGTATTTCGTATAAGTAAAGTGAAGCTTGCATAAGATTACATAGCTAGTGTTTTAGTTGACCAAACATTGAGGTAAGATTTTTTTTTTAAAAAAAAATGTTAATTTTTGTTCAACTCTTAAAATCAAACTTATTTTCATATTCTTTAGAATTATCTCTATGCAGCATTTAAGTTATTCAGCTTAGAACTACCAGGATATAAAACTCTCTTTGATGCAAATAATTCTACCTTTTTGTCAAACCAGTGACTGTATTTATTTGTTTAAAAAGTGGATCCAGCCAGGCGTGGTGGTGCATGCCTGTAATCCCAGCACTCGGGAGGCTGAGGCAGGAGGATTGGTGCAAGTTCAAGACCAGCCTGGGCTACAAAACTGAGCTCAAGGCTGAACTGCATAGCAAGACCCTGTCTCAAAAAGACAAAAAAAAAAAAAAAAAAGTGGATCCAGGGCCAGCCAAATAGCTCAGTGTATTAAAGAACCTGCAGCCAGGCTCAGGGGCCAGGGCTTCAATCCCCAGGCCTGCCATGCCAGCCCCAATCCAGGGCACACTGAGATAGCAATTGAGACTGGGTGTGGTGACACTCGCTTTAGTCCCAGCTCTTGGGAGACTAAAAACAGGCAGATCACTACGAGTCTGACCTAGTAGTGATACCCTGAACACACAGTAGACGCTTCCGTAAAACACACCACAAAAGTGGATCCAATATGAGGTGTGAGAAAAATATACAGCAAAAAAAAAAAAAAAAAAAAGTGAATCTAGTAATTACCCGCAATATCTAAATCCCAAAAAATTTAGCTAAGTATGGAATGGCTTTTAATTCAACTATGTATTTGTATTGGCTTTCAGCAAAAGTTTCAACAGTGAAGGTGTAAATCACAGTACATATTTTCTGCTCACTTAATACATATGTGAAAAAGGAAATGAAAAATGATGAAATGGCATATGCATGATACTTATTAAATCAAAATGAAGTGAACCATGCGCCATAGTAAAAACAAAATGCTAAAACTTAAAAGATCATTGTGCAAGTACAAAATAAAAGCAGGAAGTCTCTAAGCTGCTATGGAGTTTAATGAAGAGACTGAGTGAAGAAATACAACATATACAAGAGTGTATAGTACACTAATCTTCTGTAATAAGTGAGGAGAGAATATATACTTAACATCTTCAGGAGTAAACATTGGGAAGATAAACCCAAACATAAGAATGATTACTTAGGGGAAACATACATCCCTCTAAATAATGATGTTTTAAATTTTGACCTTAAATCATGAAGCAGGATCTGATAATTAGTAACTAATTTTTTAAATGTATTTAATTACACGGTTTACAGAGTCTCACTACACAGATCCTGCTCATAGTGATCCTCCTATTTCAGCCTCCCAAGCACTGGAATCACAGGCACACTCTGCCATGCCCAGTCTCGGCCATCTCAGTGTGCCCCAGGGGCAGAGCCAGCATGGCATGCCAGGGATCGAGCCAATCAGTAACTAAAACAAATGAATCTAACTATACCAAGTTGATAGTATAATCACATGGAGAATCATTTTAAGTTACTTTAGAGCATAGTGTTTTGACAGATTATTAGCAGAGCAAATCCTAAGGTCAAAAAGGGACTTGGGAGAGAGCTCAGCAATCTCAGCACCTGCCTGGAAGGGCAAGGACCCAGATTCAATCCCCAGTACCACATACTGTGCCAGCCCCAGAACCCTGGGTGCATTGTACCAGTCACCAAAGCTGGCATGGTGGCGCATGTCTGTAATCTCAGCACAGGGGAGACTGTGACAGAAAGATCACCATAAGGTTACATGATGAGATCCTGTACATACTAACTAAATAAATAATAAGTGTTTTTTTAAAAGACTGTAAAATTTTAACTATATTGATATACTCTGTTAATTGTAATGGTTATCTTATTATTTTGAAACAAATACATATTAGGAAAACCAAATGAATACCTTTGGTTATTAAGGTTTAGATCTTAGGGGGAAATACCAAATATAAAATACCCAAATATCTAAATGTAAAATTAAAAGCAAGTTCTTTAATTTTGTTGATAGTGTCAGCATGTGTGTTCTCACATTAATTTTTGTGTTTTACAAGTATGTCTTTCCAATTCCCATGCAAAACACTGAGAAGCAGTGACAATAAACACCCCTAGGGTTTGAATTCTTGTATCTAAATGTCATGCCCTATGCCCTATTAAAGGCTTAGCGCAGGTTTTTGGAAGAAAGGACAATTTGTGTGTGTGTGTGTGTGTGTGTGTGTGTGTGTGTGTGAAGCCGGGGCTTGAACTCAGGTTCTTGAGCTTGCCAGGCAAACACTTATTCTACTGAGCTATCTCCCCAGCCCTGAAAGAACAAATTTTCATACAGGTACTATATGATGTTTACATGCACATCATGTCATGCCATAACTATAAGAGATTGTCAAGCCAACTTGAAGAGGCTCCTACTGCCCATAATTGAAACAGTGTAAGCATCAAATAGAAAGATAATTACCATAGACTGAAATATAGTCAGTACTGTATATAAGTATTTGGAATTTATGATGATCATTTTTGGTCACCTTTGAACAAAAATAGATACCAGGGGGATTAACACATTAAACATTTTTGTGACCTTCCTATACAGTGACTATATTTCATAGTCACTAAATAATCAATGAGTTTTAAGTTTTTCATTGTAAAAAAAAAAAAAAAAAACAGAGCTAATAAATGAGGGAAGAAATAATAGGATTAGGAAATTACCATCCAACAACTTATATTGAAACAATTGATGTAAGAAGCAATAATGAATGTGATTATTGTGTGAAAGAACAATGACAAACTTTATAATGGGAGCATCAAGCTGACAATACCTTAGACCCACCAATCAATCTTAACGTGGGGCGGGGCCACACACTGATAGGATGCAAAAGGAATTACATAGCAGTACCTGTGATAATTTTTTGATGAAAAATATTGAACCTCAGTGCAGTCTAACCTTTAGAACTAATTACTCATCTACACAGAATGTGGATAATTTAAGAACATGTTAAATCATACTGTGAGTGTGAAACCATTCGTACAGAGTGTAGAAATGATCCAGTTTCTTCAAAATAAATGGCAATGAAAAGGAACTATAATGGACTATAAATGAAAAGAGATTCAAGGTATTCATCAAGCAAGTAGAATGCATGTTTCATAACAGGGAATTATAAGTCTTTTTTAAGAAAATTATTGAAAATTAACCATGAGCTATATAAGTGATAGTAAAAGTTACTGATAATATTTTTAGGTATGAAATTATGTTTCGTTGCTGTTATTTTAAGTCCTTGTTTGCCAGAGATGCCTGTTTTTCAGGAATGATGTCATATGCTGTCAGGTATATTGTTAAGTATTCTGAGTTCCCACCAGAAAACATATTGAGGAGGTAATGAATAGATTATATGAGAGTAACAGAAAGTTAATGATTTTAGAAGCTGAGTAATGGGATTCAGAAATTGAGTTAAGATTCATTGTACTCTTATTCCTTTTATATATATTTCTATAATAAAATGTTTAAAAAATTTTAAACCTCTTATGTTAGATTACTGATTACTGATTACTCTTATGTTGGATTACTGAGATCATAATTAGCAGGGCCTTCTCAGCAATCTTTTAGATTTTAGGTGAGACACTTAGTTCCTGTGAATGTTATATTTGTGAATCTTAAAGGGAAAAAATTTATTCTTATTGCTGAAATGTATCATTTCATTCATTTAAATCTTCTAAATCATTTATTTATTTAATTTGGTACAGAGTCTCGCCATACGGCTTGAACTCATAATGATCCTCCTGTCTCAGTTCCCCAGCACTGGGATTACAGGCATGCACCACCATCCCCAGTCTCAGTGGTCGGCTCAGCACAGGGCCAGCTTGGAAGGATTACCAGGGGTTGAGCCTGGGTATTTGCACTTACCAGGCAGGCACTTAGATTGCTGAGCTACCTCACCAACCCTTTCAAATTTTACCAGTAATAAAGATTCTTCTTAGAAAAAAACAGTGCTTCGGTGTTGTATTATTATCAAGCTTCCACCGAAATATACTTATATCATCCCCTCTTTTTTTAGACCAAGCCACCCTGGTAGAACAAGTAAGAAGAGTTAAAGAAATTGAAGCTATTGAAAGTGATTCTTTTGTTCAGCAGACTTTCAGATCAAGTAAAGAAGTCAAAAAGGTAAGTTAACCTAACAACATTATGAATAAGCCTTTGGATTCCAACTGATGATACACTTTATTAGTAGATTTTATTTAGATATAAGTGCTTTTGCTAATATATGAAATAGGCTGAGATAACTTAACGTTTTATTGAGAATCAATCTGTGAAAATCAGCTCAACTGGTACAAAATTAGAGTGTAAAAAGTGAATCTGATGCCATTGTTATTATAATTTCCAAGACTAAAATGTCAACACGATGGGTCTCTTACAGTAATATGCATTTCTGTATTGGTCAGGGTTTTACTTACAGAAGTAAAACAGATATAAGGAATGGATATTAACAAATATACAACCCATAAGGAATTATAAGATTGGCTTACAATAGTCAGCCACAGAGTCAGATGAGGAAGTATGCAGAGGGCATCTGCACACCCCAGACTGAAGAATTAGATACCAAGGTCTGAAACTCACTGCAGTGCTCTGTGTAAGTCTCTATTCATACTGAAAAATTCGGTCCCAAGGTCTGAAACTCACTGTAGTGATCTGTGTAAGTCTATCCGTTGGCTGATGGGTCTTCACTGGAAGACTGAAGTGTCTGTAATGGACGCTGAAGAGTCTGCAACAGAAGGTGAAAGATCCAAGCTGGAGGCTGAAGAGTCTGTGCTGCAAGCCAGATGATGAAGTCCAGGTCAAATGCAAAGACTGAACTTCCTCTGATGAAGTGAAGTCTTGACTCCTTCCTCAGCCACTTTATAAAGTCTCTTTGTGCTGAGTCACTCTGAGGTGGGCCCATTGTGCCCAAGGGTGAAACCAATCATACCCTAACACAGGCCCTTGATCTCGCTCTATGAAGGAACCAATCATATCCTAGGCAGGCCCTGGTCATGCTTTAGGAACCAATTGTACCCCAGGGCAGGACCCCCCACCAACAGGGAACTGGGCTGCTGAGTCATCCAGCCAAGTTGACACAATGTATCAACCATTACAATTTCCTAAACATAGAGTTATGTTTTACATACTATCTGCTTTTTGAATTCACAGATGAAAGTTAGAAAAGAACTTTAAATTACCTAAAGAGTATATGTATTTCCATCCTTTGCTCAAGTGTTTATCTTAGTCAACTGCTACAAAAGCTTTGACATTTCCTGTCCAATTTTTTATGTAGCCTTTCATTCATTAATATAATTGCCTTTAGAATGTGTTTACTAGGAACAGGCAGTCTATGAAATACATGTATTCCTAGGACCGAGGAGATAGCTCAGTGGCACAAGTGCCTGACTGGCAAATGCAAGGTCGTGATTTTGAACCCTGGTCCCATCAATAAATAAATGAAATATATATATTTCTTCACATTTATAATTATAATTACCATTTATTTAAAAGTATTATATATCCATAAATATATTAATGCCTATATATCCTGAGGACAAATGTAATAATTCACTTTCATTTTGATATTGTTTATTTAAGTAGTTGTAATTTGTGAGATACTACACATACATTTACAAATATCTATTCTTAAATTTTTCAAGGTAGAGTTACTTTTTATAGGTTACATTATTAAATATGTTTCCAGATTCAGCCTCCACAAATTCCACTCAAAAGTGCAAGAAAATGACTCCCTTACACTGAGGTTAATTCAAGGTCCTGTCTGGCTTTTGTGTGCTTATTGACCTAACAAGTGAAAATTGCTGTGTTGTTTACTAGTCATATGAAAGTATTATTTTCCATTTAAAAAAAGAATTCATTCAAGAGACGTGACTTGAGTATGTGATACATATCAAGCATAGAACTCAGTGGCGTGGGGTGATCTGTAGTCCATGAGTTGTCATTGTGTTGACTGTTTTCAAACTTTTGGTCATTTTCATCGTAATTCCTAAATCATGGAGCTGTGAAATGGACATTTGTAAATATTTTACCTACTGTCTTATTGTTGCATATTGTAAGCACATTCATCTGTCCTAATAAAAGTACTATAATTTATTTTAAAATTGTCTTTCCTAGTATTTATTCCCTAAAGTTCACTGAGACTGCTCAGTTCACACTGGACTCTCTCATAATCATTTACTGTTTTCTTCCTATAAAAATACTTTTTCTTTTAAGCCGGGCATGGTGGTTCACTCCTGTAATCCCAGCACTCGGGAGGCTGAGGCAGGAGGATTGGTGCGAGTTCGAGACCAGCCTGGGCTACAAAAGTGAGCTCAAGGCCAGCCTCAACTGCATAGCGAGACCCTGTCTCAAAAAGACAAAAAAAAAAAAACTTTTTCTTTTATAGTTAATAAACGTTATAGGTGGTTTTTTCTTCAAAAACCACCTTTTCCCCATTTGATACTATTAATGTTCTCTTTAAACTTATTTTTAATTCAATACCTTTTCTTCAAAAAAGCATCGAAAGGTAAGAAATAGTTTCAACAGGAAAATATACTAAAAAGCCTCAGGAGATAGCGTTTGCCTTGGTACATGGACAGTACTCTAATGTCTTACTTAGACTTTCAACATTGAACTACATTATTAATAACTGCACTTTGAAATGATCAAATGACAGGTAAGTGATAGGTAAACAATGAATAAATTCACACTGACATATATAAGAAGAGACAAATTATTAGTTTAGAAAATGACATCCCTTTCTAGTTCCTACAGTATTTGTGTGTGCAAATAAGGTAAGTATTCAAGAAGTTGAATTATTTATCAGGAGATTACTTAACACAATGAAGTAAATAATCATGAGAATTTTATACAAACTGTAGGAAGAGATGATGGGCAATCCGTAATACATAGCACATTAACTCTCTTAAGTAAGGACTTTGTTGCTATGGCCCAAGTTTTAACAACTTTCTCTTCTAGACAGTGCTACAGCTGTGGTGTGAAGTTCATATCTCTAAGAGAAAATATTCTGTACCAACCACCCCTTCCATTGGCATAGTTTTTCTTCACAGTGCTAATTCCACTAATTAAGCTGGGGATCTGTTACAAGAAGAAAATGGCTTTTACCAATGACATGCTAGGCACTGTGTCTCCTGAAACCCATATTGATTTAGCTAGTTGAACTCTCTGAAATCATATTTCTTTTGCCTGAGTGGATAGAGAATCTGATAGCTCCTGCTACTTCATTAACTTTAAGAGCCAAGATGAATTTGGTTTTCAAACAG
>PVJA010001146.1:22683-135729 GCA_004027025.1 Myocastor coypus
TTTTTTTTTTTTTTTTTTTTTTTTTTTTTTTTTTTTTTTTTCTGGTACCAGGGATTAAACTCAGGACCTTGCACTTGCCAGGCAAGCACTTATTCTACTGAGCTATCTCCCCAGCCCCTCCCATTTGTCTTTTTAAAATTATACTTCCATTTTAAATTTCAGGTTTTTATCTAATCCATATAATTCTTTCGACTTTGCTTGAATCAATTTCCTGCCTACCTCCTTTCTCAGGAAAGGTACTTAATCTTACCTAAATAAGCACTATACTGTGAACTCCTTGAGTGCAGGAACAAGGACTAATCAGTCATTGTATCCTCAGTATATAGTGTCACAAGGTGAACACTCAATATATAGTGTCACAAGGTGAACATTCAATATGGAATTAATTGAGTGTCTACAGTTTATAAGCTAGTATAAGGAATTCCAATTTTATTTTTTACCAGGCTGCCTCACAGGCTTTTCCAATCTTTTATTTTTTAATGTATTATATAACCTTAAAAAACCTCTGAGTACATCAGCTGATGAATGGAGTAATAATGTGCTACATACATATAATTAACAGTGAGAAGAAATGAACTACTAACACATGCTATAACATGGATGGGCTTTAAAAAATTATGCTAAGTGAAATAACCAGTCTCAAAAGACCATGAACTATGTGAAATATCTATAACAGACAAATTAAAGTGGATTATGTTGAAATTATTATGTGTTGACTCTTTCAGTCCGTGGACCCTTGTGAAGTGAAACTTACAACTCCAGTGTCAGCACCGGCATCTGCAGTTGCTGATCCACCCAGTGTTGAAAAAGAAATAGATTCTAGCAGCATCCCAACTGCTATCAAGTACCAAGATGACAATTCCCTGGCTCATCCAAATGTAAGATCTTTAAATCTTATGCGTGTCAGCTGAAGTCTTACTAACCTGAAGTTAATTTAAACTCTTGTCCTTTTGTTCTAGAACCAGCAAGGCCCTTGGAGGAAATGGGCTCATGTATTCTTATTCACTAATACTAGGCAACTGCCTACAGGCCTTCCAACCTATTACCTATATTTGAGTTGATACACCAAATTCATGTGGCCTGACTTATAGTAGTATTCTGTGTGTATGAGAAAAAAACCAAAAGGAAGTTGTATTTTTCTTAAAATCTGACATGAAACTTCTAATGCTGGCTTAGCTCTAGTTTTTCTTTGACTAAGAATGTGTCTAATAATATATTTTGCTGTCTTAAGTAGCTCAGTTCCATTGTGTCTCTCAGAAGGGTTGTAGGACATGAACTCAAAAACAGGGTGAAAACTGTTAACCAGTAGTGTTAATGTCAGTGCTTTTAAGATTTTTTTAAGCATTTGTAATTCCCAAGAGATAGACTTTAGTCATCAAGGATTAAACAATATTTGAATCTTATGTTAAAAGATGTATTCTATCAAGGTGATTTGTATTATATTAAGTCAAGTCCAGGTTATTAACAGATAATAATATTTTTCTTTTCTTTTTTTATTTCAGTTATTTATTGAAAAAGCTGAAGCTGAGGAAAAGTGGTTCAAGAGATTAATTGCTCTCCGACAAGAGAGATTAATGGGCAGTCCTGTGGCCTAAGTAATATATTGGTTAAATCAACTCCAACTATTTAAAATTTAGATTTTTTTAATCCGAATATTGACTGTTATTCTTAAAAAGAACTTCTCTCATGTAGGCTTGAATATTTGTTGAACTGAATCAACCATTATGAATAGCAAAATTTTTAGATGCATGAAAAGATTGTGTACCATTAATAAAGCTAATCATAAAATATCAGTGTTAAAATAAATGGTATTCAGTAGTGTTTTATGTACAATATGAAGAGTCAAGTTATTTAAAAACTATTGCTTATACGTATATAAGAATCAAATTATGTTATAAATATGAGATTTTATCTACTAGAGATTAAGAAACCCCTATTGCATCTTTTACCTCATCTTATTAAAAAAAAATTAGAAACAAAAAAATAACCTAAACAACCTAAGCAAAACAAGCATTGTGAAATTAAAAGATTAATATATCCCACTTTTTTTTCAACCCTTATGGGTTGTAAACATTATGTACTATAAGCATATATCCATGAAAAGGAAGGGGATCAAGAGTTGGTGGAGGTGGTGATAGGGGAAAGATGCGGAATAAAGAAAGGAACTGAGATGAGGCGCATGACCCAGCTCCACACCAGGGTGCACACAAGATGTCCTGAGAGCATGTACGCTAGCAAGATACAAAGAAGGAATGTTTATTTACACCGTTTCTTGCAACTTAAATAAACTGATGAGGTTCTGTGCATAGAAATTAGCTTCTACTATGTCCTGCTTTGAAACTTGTTGGCAGACCCCCGCTTGTTCCCATAGAATTAATTTGCTTGTGGTAGACCTAGTTGTCCGACTATGATGGAAAAATAATTTCTGAGCAAATTGGTAAAAATTCTTTCCCTTCAGTATTCCTTAATCAACTGCTATTCCCTGCAGAGGAAGCCTACCAAGTATTACTTTGATAAGACTGTCGCTGGAGAATGCCTTTCTCTACTGGCTGAATGATACGAACTATATACTCCACTGTGAACATGCCAGAAATAAGGACTTTGAGCTTTACTTGAGCTAACTTTGAGCTTTATGAAATTAGCTTTACACAACTGATATTCAGGGGGTGGGCATATAGCTCAGCAGCATAAGCACTTACCGGGCAAGTACAAGGTTCAGAGTTCAATCCCCAGTACCAAAAAAAAAAAAAAAAACCTGATTTCAAACTGCAGATGTGAATATTTCCCTGTTTCCCTTTTTTCTGTTGTCCAGTGTAACTCCATTGTAGTTTCTCTGAAGACCTGAGCTCAGAGCATAGGTTAAGCATAAAAGGTCTTTTGGGTAGAATAACTAATATATAGAACATTTTAACACCATCTTTCTTACATTTCTGGTACTACAAAATTCTTTCTCATGGTTCTGGCTTAATTTTTTTTTATTAGTAAATTTTAGATATAAATAATGATAATATTTATCAGAAGGAATCTGTACTGTACCTCATATATCTTTTTTAACTTTTTAAATTTATTTATTTATTTGTTTGTTTGTTTGTTTGTTTGGTACAGGTCTCCCTATGCAGCTCAGATTCATAGTGATTCTCCTGCGTCAACCTCCCAAACACTGGGATTACTGGTGTGCACCACCGTATTCAGCCCTTTTTTTATGGTTTGTGTCTAGTTGTTCCCCTAAAACCTCATGCAGTCATGGGACAGACTTGTAGAGTTTGTGCTTAACTTGTATGATCCACTGGGATTATGCGTGCACTACACCTGCCCTGGGGTAATTTGCATTATAATATAAGGTGGGAAGAGAAGTTAGCTGCTTGAGCTGCTGCTACTTCTTTTGCTCTCTGCTCTTTGCTGCTGCCATGAAAGGTTGCTCTCTGCCATGAGCCACTATGCCTTGGATCTAGCTGAGTACGGACTGAAACCTCCAGTAACTATGAGCTAAATAAACCTTTCCTTCCCTGTTTTGAGTGTTGGGTATGAGAATAACTGTGACACCTTTCCTTTTATTCTTTTTTTCTTCACCTTTCCTTCCTTTCTTCTTGACCCTGGCCTGTTCCTCCTCTCATTTGCACATTTTCTTTCCATTTCCCAATATGTTATACACTTTAGACTTTGTTTACATTTTTGGTCTCTCACACCAGAGAAACAGTGCGATTTTTAAACATGTCATAGGGACTAGAGAGATGGCTCTGTGGCACAAGTGCCTGCCTGGCAAGTGCAACGTCATGAGTTTGAACCCCAGTCTTGCAAGAAGAAAAAAAAAGAATTAAACATGTCATGTCTTATGTATTTCACTTAAGAGTAGTCTCAATGTGTGTCCACTTACCTAGAAAGATCTCCAGGTTATCCTTTCTTTGTGTCAGAGTAGTATTCCATTATATAAAACATCCACATCTTCTTTATCCATTCATCTGCTGATAGGCATTTTCTGTTTCCAAGATTCCTATTACAAATTGTGCTGCCATAAGCACGGGTGTGCATATATCACAATGGTATGATAGTTTTAATCCATTTGGGAAAATACCAAGAAGAAGAGCTGGGTCAAAGGGAACGTCTATCCCTAGTTTTTGAAAAATCTCCACACTGATTTCCACAGTGGTTGTACCAGCTATACACCCACCAACAGTGGAGAAGTATTCTTTTTTTTTCCCACAGCCCCTTCAGCATTTGTTATTGGTTGATATCTGAAAGATAGTCATTCTTTATAGAAAGAGATGGAATCTCGGTGTTGTTTTAATTTGCATCTCTCAAAGAACCAGTGATGTTGAACACTTTTCACATATTTGTTATTTCTACTTCTTTATCTGAGAAGTATCTATTCATTTCAGATCTCATGTCTGGATTGGAACTACAAAATTTAATCTTTGTTGACATAAAAGTTTTAAAGAACTTACCATCAATTGCATGTGATATAGAAAATAGTCTAAGGGCTGGCGGTATAGCTCAGCAGATTTAGCGCTTGCTTAGAGGAAGCGCAGGGGCCAAGGTTCGGTTCCTGGTCCCACCTGCTGCACCAGCCCTGCTGTAGAGCGCGCTGAGCCGGCGATGGAGTCTGGGTGTGGTGATGTGCCTTGGGAGGTACAAACAGGAGGATCACTATGAGTCAGTAGTGAGACCCTAAAAAAAAAAAAAAAAAGACAGAGGTGGATATAGAAAATAGTCTAATGATGAAATACTTGTTTTCATACACATTTTCTTATTTTAAATAGAAGCTATGGTTCTATTTTCCTTAGCCATAAATAAAAGTAGCCATTATGAGGTCAGATTTGTGTAATTTGTAATATACATAAGTAAATGTTTTATGACTTTAAAAATAGGTTGAAGTTTCTGAAATATTTTGTAATTTATTCTTTGTATAACTTATAAGCTGTAAAAGTAGTGTCACCCTTTCAGGAAGCATATGTTAGTAGTCTGGATGAGAATATGTCCTGTCATTTGGACTGCTAGTAATTCCGCAGAGAACCAGGCCTGAGTTCTCTCCATATGCCTAATGTTCCTGATCTGTAAGATAGAATATTAGCGTCTACTGCAGTCATAGGTACCACCAGTGTTCCCCTGTCATAAGCATCCCAAATACAGAAACTTCAACTGTAGAAAACTTGTGTTGTAAAGTTAATTTTTCATGGAGAATAGAAAGTTTGTTTTTTTAATGCACTAAACTTGCCCCTGCAAGCACTCAAGGACTGCCCCTCTCCATCTTTTTGGTATGTTATTAACTTTGTTTACCTGTATTTCTGTCAGAAACTGCAATATGACTGTGCAAGCCAAATTAAACTTAATGAGAGAGACTTCATAGAGTACTATCAAGCATACTACCAAACACAAGCAAACATACTACCAAACACAACCAAACACTGATCTTTAATATCCTTATTAGCCTATAAAATATAACAATCCCTTTCATGACATTTAAATAATAACAATTTGTATTTAAAAGAGATCTTTAAGTGTCTTTTCAAACCTTGATTTCTTATAAAATGATGGCTGCTAATAATGTCAGTTGGGTTTTTATTTCTGATTATTTAGTGCATTTTCACAGAAAATGAAATAACACTGTTTGGCACTGCCTAGTTATGAGGAGGCAGATTCCTAAAGATAAAAAGACAGGCACTTTGAATCATTCACCTGCTTGGCTTCAGCACCCTGGCACATGAAACAAGGATACTAATAGCAGATCTGCCTACTTTGATTTTTCTCTAAAGTGACATGAAAGAAAGACATTCATAGAAAGGGATGTTTTGGCATAGCAGGCATTTTAATGAAGTGTAGGCAAAATACTTGCACGGACAATGACCTAAAAAGTTACCCTCCAACTTGAGTGTACTTCTTACCTGTTTTCAACTTCCATGCTCAGTAGTCCTCATCCTAGCTTTTTCTTCAGCCATCCCTAATCTGTCTCCCAAGACCGTAAGAAACTGCTTATTCTGCATTTAGTGTGTGCTTACTGCAGGAATCTCAGATCTTTTCTATAGTCAAGTTTAACTATTTTCAGTAATGTTTTAAGCACCTAATTTGTGCTGTGCAAGAATAAGATATTGGGGGGGGGGGGCAGGCGTGGTGGCTCCCGCCTGTAATCCCAGCACTCACGAGGCTGAGGCAGGAGGATCAGTGTGAGTTCGAGATCAGCCTGGGCTACAAAAGTGAGTTCAAGGCCAGCCTGAACTGCATAGTGAGACCCTGTCTCAAAAAGACAAAAAAAAAGAGTAAGATATTGGGGGGTATGCAGGTGAATCCAATGGAAATCCTGCCTTAGAGACTTAATATGAAGTGCACACATGCAGATAATGTAAAACATAGGGTCCTTAGTGGTAGAAGAAGGGGATTTATTGTGAAGAAAGAAAAGACCCCTTAAGATGTTTACAAATTGAAGATCACAGCTGAATTAAGTCTCAGTGGGTAGGAACCCTAACTAGACCCATAGGAACTCAGCCACCTACTTAGGCTTCCCTGGTAACTCAGGCTGGAAACTGCTGCACTGCTAACCTAAAGCAGCAGTCTCCTCATGAAAGATATAAGTAGCCCTCCTCTCAGTCTTAGCAAATGTCTTGCAAAAATTCATGTTGCTGTGGGCTGGGAATTTCTTCCTCTTGGTAGAGAAGTGGCTGAATAAGACAAATCCTGATGTGCCCACTAACAAACAGTCCCTCGCTGCTGGTTCTTGTCAGCCAAGACAAAGTTCTGCAGTGAACTGAAGCGAGGATTTTAGTTCCTGCAGGGAAGAGCTATCTGCTATTGGAAGAAAACATCATTTGGGGCTAGAAGACAAGATTCATTTGCCTGTGGCTAAGTCTCTTACCAGATCTCCCTTTGGTTTGGCATCACATGAAAATGTTCCAAATGAGCAGGTCAGATAGTACAAAAAAGTAAAAATGAGATAATGAGGACATTTAGGTACTGAACTCATTATAATGAGTTGATAGGCAACGCTTGTACCCATGTTACTTTTTTCTTTTCTTATCCCAACATTCCTTATGTTACAAGAGATTTTAAACTACCTTTTGGTCATTACTCAATGGATACAATGATTAGATTACTATAGTCAAGTTTTAAATGGCATCCTGTAAGAAAATATCTTCGCTTAGACAGCAAAGCAAGGTTAAAAATGGAAATAAGACTACTTTGTGAGTTCCATGATCATCTTAAGCTTTTATAATGAGAATGAATATTGATCAGTATATTAATCTATTTGTTTTTCCCCCTAAGTTGGAGAAAATGACCTTTACATTTCTAAGTTAGTTTAGCTGCCACTGTAGCCCTGGGATTTGTTGTAATGCTTGATACTGAGAAGGCCTGAAGGAATGTTTTTAATATTTCTTTCAAAGAAATAATTTGTCCATATACATAGGAATCTGTTTAGTAGTCTGGTTACTTAAATTGCTCAAATAAGACTAGGAATATAGCTCAGTGATAGAGTGCCTGTTCTGTATGCGTGGGACCCTGAGTCCCTCCTCAGCAATAATCAGTCAAACCAACCAACAGAAATTTCTTAAACTCTTTGGAGCCAGAACAGAAGTCAGTTCATGTTTTTGACTAAGTTAGCTTGATGTCTCTGATTTATGTCTCTCGGTATCTCTGAGCTAACAAAGACTGCTAGATATTAGGGAGAAGTACAGAATCCAGGGTGCCTTCTCTGTTCCATTAGGGACTAATGACACTGGGGATAGGGCTTAAGGAAAGATCTTCCTAGCCCTACACTTGCCCAGACTTTCAGCTTGGCCTGATTTCTTATTTCATTGACAGGATCATGCTAAATCCACCCACTGGCTCCTCTGATTACTCTCCTTTCAAAGCAATAGTTAGTTTTCAAGAAATAAAATCTACCAATGTATTAAGATGGCACTTTAAACTCAACAATGTAGCACTTTATTTTTAGGTCTTGAGCGGGAATGGCAAAATGATCCCACTGCAGCTCTCAAAGAGTGATGAACTGAACTGACCCTCTCCTAGCATCTTGTAACACAACACTGAGGCAAATCCCATGGTGAAAAAAGAACCTTGGAGAAGTATAGTCTTCATAGTCTTCTGCAAAATAAACTACTAAAGTCTCATGTCTTCAGTAAAATCCATGACTTCAATCTGCTGGCACATGTGCCAAGAAAATTATATCATAAACTTAAAATGAAATTTAAAACCATAAGTAATTGAGAAATAAATATGTTCCAAATGATAGCACAATAGATCGATTATATTGAAAAATGGGTAGATTTTTTTAAATCTTTTATTTATTTATTTGTTACAGAGTCTTGTTATACAGCTCAGAATCTAGTGATCCTCTTGTCTCAGCCTCCCTAGTGCTGGGATTACAGGCATGTGCCACCATGCCCAGTTTTGGCAGCTGGCTCAGCACCTCCAAGAGTAGGAATTGAGGCCAGGTCATTGCACTTGCCAGGCAGGTGATTAGACCACTGAGATAGCTCCCCAGCCCTAAAAGCTGGGTAGATTTTTAAAACAAATTCTGTATCTAGATTACTTAGCTATATTGTAGGTCTCTTTTTTTCTCTCTCTCTCTCTCCCTGCCTCCCTCCCTCCCTTTCTTTTTTCTTTTTTACCTTAGATGTTTAACTGATCTGGAAAAGTCATATAATTAAATTATTAAAATAAATAATTGAAATAAATACTTTTTTAAAAATGTTGTATATCTAAATCAGCCAGTCTAATTATATGAAGTGACAATGGAAGGTCATCTGAAATTACAGTCTGGGGCTGGGTAGATAGCTCAGCACCGTAAGTGCCTGCCTGGGAATTGCAAGGACCTGAGTTTGATCCTCAGGACCAAAAAATAATAAAATAAAAATAAATAATAATCTTTGATAAATATACTTTTCCCTATTTTTGAAATGTTTCATTAAAAATTATACCTGCCATAGAAAATAAGTAGCATCCCAAGTCCTGTGCTATTTAATAGCAGCTGCACCAAGAACACTTGACCCTTCAAGGAGAAACTCATTTTCACTTCAACACTTGCTCTCTTCTCCTATACTTGCATTTCAAAGTCATGTGACCCATTCTTAGCAAAGATACTCAGACTTTTTAGCATACTTTCTTTATAATCAACAATAAAAGCGATAACTTACTATCAAATAGATTAGTTTACCACAGCCTAGAAAATAACAGAGACTTCGGTTGTATTTGGTCTTTGACTTGAAATTCGGCTTCTATGTGTTATCACACTATAATAACTGAAATATAATTTCTAAGAGGAATTGTTCAATTAATTTTTCTGTTTTTCCTGATACTAGATATTGAAGCCCAGGGCATTCTGTGTTTCCCAGGCTTGACTCAAACTTGTGATCCTCCTGCCTCAGACTCCCAAAATGCTTTGTTTACGGGCATACACCATAATGCTGATTGTTCAGTTAATTTTTTATTTCTTTGAGAGGAGTATATTGTGCTTAGAAATCTTTGAAAGCAAGAGTTATAAAAATGCCATACTTTTCCTGTTTTTTTTAAAGGCTTATTTTAGAATTACCACAACTTATATGACAAATATCTGTGTCCCTTTAATAAGAAAGGCAGCAGGGCTGGGGAGATTGCACAGCTGTTTAAGTGCCTGCCTGCCTACCTGGGAAGTGGAAGGACCCACGTTTGATCCCCAGGACCATAATGCCATGCCAGCCCTGGAACCCCTGGCATTCTGTGCTAGCCCCTACTGCTGGGGAGGCTGAAACAGGAGGATCACTATGAGTCTGAGCTGTGTAGTGAGACCCTATACCAAATAAAAGAGAGAGAGAGGCAAGCAGACAGGCAGCAAAGAGCAATAGGGGTTTTAATAGTTGCCTCTACTTCAAATATGGAATTTGTACATTAAATTTTTCTAAACTAATTATATTTCTACAAGTACTTAAAAATTTCCCCAATGTTCATTTATGGTTTTTGTTGGTTCTATTATCAAGATATTTCCAGCAGCAGATGGCCATATGTAACTTTTTAAATCTGCTCTATCCTCTTATAGAAGAAAAAGCTTAATATATAAAAATGAAAGTTTTATCTTGAATTACGTTTTTCTCAATGTCTCTTGTATTTTTATAATTTTTTAAATTGAAAAAATCTAGAATAAACACAAAAGGAAAATCTTGCATATGAACAACGTTGAGCCCTTCTGTGCTGCTTCTGCTCTTCCCCTTGTGACCACCATGAGCCGCTCTTCCCATTGTGCCCAGTGCCTAAGCACATGTACCTAGTTAGAGTCTGACACAAGCTGTTGGTTTTCAGATCATGAAAACACTGGGGACTGGGACAAGCACATTGATCTGCAATTAACCTGCCTTAACTAACTTTCTTCTCTGTTCAAAGAAAAAAAAAGTGTTTATCCACATATCCCAAATGCATAAAAAATGCTCAGTTCCATTCTAGTTCTACCTTATCCAACCAGTCTGCTACATGATTACTACTTTCACCAGCAGGGTCTTTCTGTCAATAAATATTTTTTTTACTAAGGATTTATTAACAAGGCTGCCTTAGTCACTTTATTATCAGTGGTATAAAGCACTTGACACCAATAACTTAAGGGAGAAGTTTATTTCGGTTTGTGTTTCAGTCCATATTTGGGTGGCTACAATTCAACACTGCATGGCAGAGAGGCATGGTGAAGAATGGCTGCCCATAGTGTAGTGAATAACAAGGAAAGCCTGTTGAGCCCAGGATGAACGCTCTGAAGCCAGACCTCCAGCGACCTATCTCCTCTAACCAGGCCGGCCTCCAGACAAGTCAGCTCATATCCCAAAAGGCCCTCCTAAGATTACGTGAGGATTTGGGAGATATATAAACCATGATGTTTGGGGCCCCTGGCACCCAAAAGATTCACGCACATGTCTTTATGCAAAATGCACTTAGTGCATCTCTAAGAGAGAAGCTGCCTGACATGTGCTATGAACAAAAGCTATGGAATTAGACCTTAATTTTGGTGAGGTACCCCTGAGCTTCAGTTTCATGATCTAGGAAACAGCAATTGTAATTTCTGTTATAGTAAGTTCCTATGTGAATTCAGTTAATGTGTATAAAACACTTAATCCAGTGCCTTGCCAAAAAAGGGAAGAATAAAAAGATAATTAAAATAGAAATAATGTAATTTTCTGATTTTATATTCCCTGTTATTCTGCTTCTTAGGATTAATTTTTATTCTCTTGTGAGTGATTTCTTTATTTTATGAAGCTGATTCACCATTACAGCTCTGGGCAGACACACCTGTTAGTGTTTCGGTTAAATGAGAAATACAATTACAAAATACAAGTGCTGTGTAAAAACAAATACAAGGTTATTTAATGCCTTCAGGTAAATATTGGCATCCTACAAAGCTGACTACCATGAATCAGATTGAATAAGCCATAATCATCAAAAAGGCTGAGAATTAAGAAAGAAAATTAATTCCCAAAGGAAATCACTGTGGATCTCATTATTTTAGGAATAACCTACCTTAGGACTTTAATTAAAAATAACATTTATTCAAAATAAATGAGTGCTGGCAGGTTTCTGTAGAATCCATAATCTTGGTTATGCTAAATCTTATATTAAGGCAGACATCATTAATCTAATTTGAGATGCCCTCCAGTCGGGCAGCCCCAACAGCACAGTTTCCTACAGAAGCCTTTTTATCTTCACCAGAGAGTTATAACCCAGCAGATACCTAATGTGGGAAGGTCTGGGTAATTAGAGACAGCACTCTGAAATCCACATTGGCACTTTGTCATTTAAGCAAGCATCTCCTAATGAGTTTGTTCTAAAAAGGAGACCACTATCTCAACATTGTCATCAAATTAACAGTGGTTTCTTTATTATTTATGCCAGCCTATCTTTGCTCAAAAAAAAAAAGCTAAGATGTTTAGTCAAAATTTGTAGAATAAGACTAGGTAAAATGGGCAGAAAGTGGGGGAAAGGAGAGGATGAGAACAGAAAAAGACAAAAAGAGAAAAATGATGTTAATATCCAAATGAATACTAGAAAGTATATGAAAGTGTACGCTCACATTTGCCAGCTGATCATTGGGTCATATGTCAAGACCTGGGCAATCATTAACTTTGATAAGTTCATGCTGTGTCTCTTCTGATTATTTCTGTACAAGTTATTTTTTAAATTTTTTTTAAAAATAAAATTTTTAAAGAGAAAGAAACAACAAGGACAGCAAAGCACAAAGAACAATAAAAATACAATTTTAAAACAAGAAAAGGAAATGAACAGTGGTTGTTATATTACATAGTTAAGGCCCAGTTTATTGTTCAGATATGTACTAGTTATTTTTGTACACACACTGAATTAGTGTCATCGTGCCCCTGGCCTGGCCAAACACACGCATACACACACACACACACACACACACACACACACACAGTCTTCACCTGTAACCTGAGAGTGTGACCTCTGGAAATAAGGCCTTCGTTGATATAATCAAGTTACAGTCATACACTGCATCCCAGGGTGCCCAAATCCAGTGTCTGGTCCTCTTATGAGAGAAAAGTCTTAGATACTTAGATTCACAGACACACAGCAGAGAAGATTATGGGGTCACTGAGGCGAAGCAAGGGACACTAAGGACTGTCAGCAACCATAAGAAGCTAGGAAGAGGCCAGGGACCCTTTCCCCTAGAACTGTCAGAAGGAGTGTGAACTTGACACAGCTGGATTTCAGGCTTTTAACTTTCAAAACTATAAAATAATAAAATTTTATTTCTCTAAGTTGCATAGGTTTTACTCTATTATAGCAACCCTAAAAAACTAATAAAACAGGGCTGGGGAGATAGTTCAGCCCCCAAAACCAGGCATGGGGGCACATACCTGTAACCCTAGAGCTGGGGAGGCTGAGACACGAGGATCACTACAACTCCAAGCAGAGTAGCAAGACCCTGTATCAAATAATTTTTTTTAAAAAATCATAAAACATTTTCCCCTGGGGTTGGGGAGATGGCTGAGCAGTCTAAAGCACCTGCTTAGGCAAGCATAGGCAATCGCAGGGACTTTAGTTTGATCCCCAGCACCACATGCTACAACAGCCCCACTCCCAGGGTATGCTGAGCTGGCTATAATTATTTAAAAAAATGCCCCCAAGAATCTGGAGTACATACTCAATATATTCAAGTTTGAAGGGGGAAATAACTTCCTAAAAATATTTCTTAGTAAACATTTTAATACCAGTGACTGCTATGTTCATTGGACAGTGATAAGAAACAAACTACAACATGAAGGAAAAATGTTGGGAGCTGTAGTCATATTTAGTTCAACAGTTGTTATATGGACATGTGAGCTCTTGCCATTTTATTACACACATTATTATAGTTAATTTTGCCAAAACTACAGAAAGGACAGGAAAGGAGGGTCTTAATAAGAAATTGGAAGACAGGGACCCGGCAGGATGGCTCAGTGGTCTAAAGCACCTGCAGGCGGCTGCAGGGACCGTGGTTTGATCCCTGGCACCACATGCTGCGCCAGCCCTGCCCGCAGGGCAGGCTGAGTGGGCCATAAAAATAAATAAAAACAAACAAAGAAATTGGAAGACAAACATTCAAGGTCAGAAGCCAAGATTTCAGTACATTTCAAGAGAATGTGAAAGGTAATATACCAAATCTAATAAAATTGTACTAAACTTTGTTTTGTTTTTTTGCCAGTTCTGCCTTTCCTGAGAGCAGGGCTGGCATGGCATGTGGTGCCGGTATCCACATGGTGATCCACTCTGCCTGCCTAAGCTTGCCTAAGCAAGGTGCTTTAGACCACTGAGCTATCTTGCCTGGCCTGCACTAAACTTTTACAGCACAGGCAAAACAGTGCTTTTTAATCTTAATATCCTGCAGAAATAAAATGACTGCCTCTTAGCCTTGAAATTTTAAAATAGAAACCTCAGTGCTATGCATGGTGACTGGTGCCCAATGGTGTCGCTGGCGCTCAGTGACATGCAAAGGCCTACTCCTAGGAGCCAGAGAACTTCTCAGTCATCATCACAGTTTGAAGTTGTCGTCAGAAACCAGAGCAGGCTCATGTACATCTCTTTCATGTGATGAAAATTGACACTTTTAGAGTACAGATCACAGATGTGTGGTGGGCAAGCCAGAATCAGCCCCACGGGCCCGTTTTGCTGGCATACTAGGTATTTTGTTTTTAATTAATTACTACCTTTTAAAAATTTATGAGAGTGTATGTAAAATTCCACATCACCAGTGGGCATGAATTTCTGCAGGACAACTATCTGGATCTGGGCATTAGAGTTCCCTTTATTGAGGCAAAACTGAGTCTAGGAAATGAGAGACACCTGAGGAAGTCAAGAGTCAGTGAACAGCTCTATTTTACACAGGTGGTCCTGGTTGAAATACTTTCCAAAAGAGCCAGGCCATGAGTGCCTGTGAGCCAGCATTTTTATATAAGACAGAAGCAGGAATCACAAATGTGGGGCAGGACAGCCTATCAGCTCTTCTGTTTAGCACATGAGATTGTTAGGTTGTAAGGACAGATTAATGTTCATGCAGCATCCTGAATGTTGGGTTATACAGTTTTAAAAAAGGAGGTAGTATAATTTTTCCCTTTCACCTTAGCTATAGGCAGGCCTTCCGCAGGGGCTCCCCTGCCTGTGCAGCAGGTGGACAGGATCCAGGGTTCTTCAATAGGCTGTGAGACCTTCAGCAAGTAGTTTCTCTCCCCTGCCCCTTAGTTTCCTCCTGTGTAAAATGAGCATAGGTATAGTGCACATCTCATTAGATCACCTAGGAGATTAAGGGAGATAAATTCTAAAGCACTTCAAGTAGTTCCTGTCACACAGTAAAAACTCAATAAATGTTAGCTGTTATTTTTTATTATGATTTATTTTCATTTTTACTTAGCTCACTGCTTCATCACTCTTCCCATTGCTGGGACAAATACCAGACACTCAAAATTAAGGGAGGAAAGGTTATTTAGTTCACGGTTACTGGAGGTTTCAGTCCATACTCAACAGGCACCAAGGCAAAGTGGCACATGGCAGAGAGCAACCTTTCATGGGTATGGCAGAGAGAGTGGCAGCAGCAGGCAGCTAGCTTCTCTCTCCTTGTTACATTGTAACACAAATTACCTGTCCCAGGGCAGGTGCAGCATCTACACCCACTGTAATCAATCATGAACTCCAGAAGCACCCCATGACTGCATAAGGCTTTGGGAGGACACCTAAATACAAACCATAACACCCACTTGTTTACTTTTACTACTTGCCTGGCCCTGTTGGTATTCACAGTTTTGTCTCTAGCTCTAGGTAAAAGCCCATGCCCAGTTGGCAGAAAGGAAAACAACTGTTCCCCATGTGCTGGCCGTGCGCTAGAAGGGCTATGACCCGTGTAGCAAGTAGGAGCCAAGGTCCTCCAGCAGACAGCCTGGGTTCCAGTTTCAAATTTGATACTTCCTAGCAAGTTTAGGTAAACTTCTTATTCTCTAAAGCCTCTATTTGTCTTAATAATCCTGATGAAACGGTTGTGACATAGTATGTCCAACCCATAATAGCTTTTAGCTTTTAGTAGTAAGAACACAGCGGGTCACAGAATTCTGTCCACCACAACCTCCAGCCTTGGTTGCTGCTGTTTCTTCAGTGGGCTGCCAAAAGCACTCAGTGTGTGAGTCTCCAGGGAGGTGGTGTCAGCAAGTGGCTCTAGATCTGAAGCAGATGAAAATTGGAAATCAGATATAGTTTTAGGTCACACATTCTTAATTCCTCTCCCTTGTATCCTTACACCCCAAAATATATTAAAAATTTCATGGCCCTGCTATGACTATTACATCCATCCTGCAGCAAATATTCTATAGTTCAACTAGTAAGGACACCTACGCATATCACAATGGGGTGCAGTCACTCTGGTTTGTTAATGTGTTCCAAAATGATTCCCTGGACTCCCTAGACAGAGGTCAAGTGGTCACTTTGGCAGTGGAGCTCCTAGCTGCAGCTTTATCTCACTCCTACTCTTATCAAAGATTGAAACACAACTTTAAAAATAGGCTTAGATAACCACTTTGAAATGTTTCTAAAAGGAGATAGAGTTAATAGTATTTCCTGAAGAATGCTTTCTACTCTTCAAAGTTTTGGGCTCTATAAACCTAAAACTTCTCAAATTAAAAAAAAAAAATTTCAATTTTAAATGAAACAACAAATGCTGCTTCTATTCTTTACATAGCCTTGATGTGCTAGCCTAGTAGAAATCATCATCTGTACCAAATAAAGTTTTTAATATCTTAATGACAATAGAAATTTAAAATAGCAGAACAGTAAGCTGATTTTAATGCTAATGAAATATATACAAATATGCAAATACAGCCAATGCAGTCCTATTTTAAATGGCCTATAAAATAGAACAACTTGAAAGTTGCATCAAAAGTAGGTGGATAAATTCATAAATTAGAATGTTTCTCAGCAATGAGAAAGAATAGATCACTCCCACAGCATGGATGAGTTTTGCAAACATAATGCTGAGTGAAAGAGGGGAATCTGAGCTGGGCATGGTGGCACATGCCTATAATCCCAGCACTTGGGAGGCTGAGGCAGTACTGGTGGGAGTTCAAGACCAGCCTGGGCTACAAAAATGAGCTTAAGGCCAGTCTGAACTGCATAACAAGACTCTGTCTCAAAAAGAAAAAAAAAAAAAAAAAGAGGGAAATCTGAAAGTACTGGTTACCTTTAAAGGACAGAAAGTAGAAAGAAACACAGGGAATTTTCTGGGCTATTGTACTTTATATATTCAATTAAGCGGTGTTTAAGTAGGTTCCCATATATGTAAAAAATTGTTGAATTATATACTTCACAGTAGTGAATCTTAACTTTAAGTTAAATCTCAATATAAATATAAACTCAAAAACTGATCAGGCCCCAGTGTGATGGCACCTACCTATAATCTTAGCACTCAGGCAGTTTAGGTAGGAGGATTGCCACAAGTTCAAGGCCTACCTGAATTACAAAGTAAGACCCTTTCTCAAAAAACCAAACCAAACAAAAAAACTAGCTAGGCTTTAGATGTGGTCTTTCATTAACTTCATTATACATCCGGGAAATTTTGAATGTCACTGAAACATAGTAGTAGTATAACATGTTTGGATTTTACATTGCCACTCAAGTTCTTGTAATTAATGTCTTTTGTTTTATTTGTAGGGTGACATTGTTATTTGCTTGTTAGGAAAATTTAAAAAACGTCCCATTTGAAGAAGACAACTTGTGTCAAAGTCTAGAAGTTCCAGCAGCTTCACATATATGTAATTCTACCCTATCTACCCCATTTTGTGTTAAACAAGAGAGCTACCAATGGGTGTAATGAGGTTAAATGTTCTTTCAAATGATCAGATCTAGATCAGAACCCAGTCACCAGCTACTGGACTTCTAATTGAACCATGTGGGCTGAAAATTATTTCACCTTTGTGAATCTCTGTTCTCATCTGTAAAATGGAGGGTCTGAGCCTAGTATGAATTGCTAAAATCATTATGGTGGTCACCTAATATGGCTGATGCCCTTAAAACAAAAGACCACCTCCTCTCTTCTTCTCCAAGTCATCCCAGGACATAATTTACTTTTACTCTTCCCACCTTCTCAGGGAAGATCCCCAGTCACTCCTCAGGTATATCTAAACATGCTCTTCAAAGGTAGCTGTTGCTTCCCCTGACAAAAGATCATAAAAGCCTCAGCCTTCTTTTGTCCAGTTCAGAGAATTCCTTGGCCTCCCAAATTCTCTCTGTGTAATCAAAGAAAATAAAGCCCCTTTCCTTTTTTCCTCCTGCCTGTTTTGCTGCTAGCGCCGAGAGCCTATCACTTCCCAGGGTTGTTGAAATAATTACTTGAGATAAAGCTCATAAAAAGTCTCAGTAGATACTTTTTAAGTAAGAACTTCATGATAGAGAAACAAAATGAGACTTAGCTCAACCACTACTTTAAAAAGATGCCGACTGTCTTAGTTACTGTTCTCGTTGTTGGAACAAATACCCGGCACTCAAAATGAAGGAACCATTTAGCTTAGAGTTACTGGAGGTTTCATAGTTTAAAACAACCCGAATTTCGTAACAAGACAAGAGAGAGGCTCAATGCCTCTGTCTTCCCTAAACAACTTCTCTGCCCGAGACGGCCTCAATAATAGAAACTGCCAACCCACTCTACGGGATCTGGAGGCCAGGGTGGGGCGCTGCTGTGTCCACACCTCCAAGAGGCTGCAGGCGGGAAGGGGGAGACAGGACGAAGACGTGCTGTCAGTTTAACTGTCAGTGCCTCTCTGGCCCCACCTTCGAGCCCCGCCCCGCTTCTCCGCCACACCCCTCAATCTACTCGTTTCCCCTGGAACCGCATCTGCCCCACAATTTACATGAGGCTTTGGGGGAACAACTAAACACAAACCATAACACTATCCTCAAAATATGTTATCCTCAAAGATGTACATTTAGGAAATGTGGGCAAGGCCAAAATGTTTGTGTGTTAGCAACGTTAAAATCTTAGACCCATCTGACACTGCAGCGAGTGCTTCCCTTGCCTTCTGCTCTTCATAGCTTCCTCATCCTCTTGGTGCACCTATCCCTGGAACAGAAGTGTCCTCAGCTCCTCTCTGAGCTCTGTTTTGTGAAGCCTGGGACCTACTGCAAGGTCTGTCTCCTTACTTCGTGCCCCTAGGACACCACCTGAAGTATTTTTCCAAGGATACAGGTCACCCAGAAATAACATTTCCTTAATAGTTTTCAAAATAAAATAGAATCCATTATAATTTATGCAAAATAAACTCCCAGTCATGAGTATACATGTCCAAACACAATAAGCTATAGAAGTAAATCTGACTGAAAGTTTCTACTTAGTCTGAGTTTTGTTCCTTCAATGGCCCTTCCCACTCACGGGAAGTAACAAAAAGCAAAAATTTATCATTTGAATGTTTTGTGTCCTAGCACTTCAGATGCTGAAGCAGGAAGATTGCAAATCTGAGGCCAGTCTGGGTTACTGGTGAATTTAAGGCCCCCAGCATCTACACAACCATACCTCACCTAAAAAAAGGCAATAATCTTTTTTTATGTGTGTGTGCCAGAGTACTCCATAAATGACAAGGTGTTTAAGTCACTGGCTTTATTCAGTGTGGGGAATAAAGACATCATCAGGAATGTAGTGTGGACGGCAACCAGCTTCCCCTTGGCATTGTTCCCTATCTCCTGGAAAGAAAGGGGGGTCATTCCCAGTGGGACCGGAACCCAGAACATGAATTAAATTCAACTCCAAAGGAAAACAACCGAGTTTCTTGCTCATGAATTTGGGAGGAGCTTGAAACTTACTAACTCTTGTGCAGTAGATTTAGGTTTGAGAGTAGGGCTAACATGGACAAGTATACAAATCCCAAGGAAGTACCAACCCAATTGTATGCGTTGTAGGCTTGCATGTTTATTAATCCTTCCCATTAACGGAAGTATTGGAGAGAGGCGGGTTTTTTTCTTTAATTTGAGCCAAATGCCATATAGACTAGAGTCATCCCTGACAGGGAGTTCCAGGACGTAAGGACTTACACTCTTATGGATAAGTTAATTAATGTCTCAACATTGTCTTCAAAAAGATATAAATAAAACCTGATAGAATATGGCAAAAATAGCTCAGTGATTTTTACTTTATTTGGGTCTTCTTATTCCTCTCTTTAAAGTGAGTTTCAAGGCATATGAATGCTAAGTGTACATTACATACACCAGGCGCATGCCTGCTTCGACCACTGCAATGGGCTGGAATGTTGTGACAGACATTCACTTCCTTCTTAGAAGTTTTTTCAAGCTCACCTTCTCAGTAAGGTGTAAACTGCACTTCCTACTAACTGCACTTCTGAGAGGGCAAGATTCTCCACTGTTTTGTTCACCATTATCTCAGGGTGTACAGCAGTGCCCAGTACAAGATAGCAACTTAAATATTTGTAAAATAAGTTGACTTTATTTGAATATATTTCCATTGAATTTTGTACTTTTTAATTAGGGTCATTTGGTTTTGTCAGCATGATTTTGAGAAATGAATACAGGTGTCCATCTTGCATCTGTAATTACTACTAAATGAACCTGGACAATTTACTTGGCTTCCCTGTGTTTTCATGGCAGCATCCACACAGGGACCAAAAACATCTCTTCCCCCATAAAACCACTGAGAGGATTCAATGAGGTGATGCTCAGAGTGTGGTCCAGCTGCACCTGGCGCGCATTCACTGCATATTGGTTGAAACTCTATCACCTCCAAGGATGCTCTCTCCTCAGCCTCAGTCCCGTTCCACATCTCTGTTGTTCTTCTTGCTGAGGTTTCATCTCCAGACAGACACTCCTTCATTTCCTCTCTTTTACCCAACAAGTTTAAAACTGATGTGGAGACCACTTCACCTCTTTGTCTTTTTAACCATTTACCATTAAGTCCAAACTGCTTTCATAAGCTTCACAACTCCCTAGTTTGTGTGTGGACTAAAGTTTCATGTTTTAACAATGTGATTCCTCCTTCCATAAGGAGGAAAACTTTCAGAAGTTTGTTTACTTGGCCTTAAACCAGAACCTGTTATTGTATTTCATTTTGATGTTGTGTGGCCTCTTTAATTTCTTGTACATCTTGAACAAAGTAATTGCAGGTTTTGCAAAACAATTTTTGCCTTGAAATTAGTTTAGAATTTTCCTAACATGTATATGCTTTTGAGCTTCCTTCTGAGGTCAGAGAAAAAGAGAAATGTTCAATAGAAGGGGTTGTGTTATTGTAACGGTCAGAGAAAAAGAGAAATGTTCAATAGAAGGGGTTGTGTTATTGTAACTTAGGTTGTGAGTCTGTGTGTGTGTGCCATGACACCAGTTTCAAGGAAAGGAGAGTACTTAGAACTTGGCTAAAGGTAGGGGGTAAAGGTTCAAAAGATTAAATTTCCAGCTCCCAAAATAACTCCTGAGTACTTCTGCCACCTCCAAATCAGGCCCTTCACGTTGGCAGAGGGCCATTTCTCTGGCCTGAGCCCACGCTGCCCTCACAATCTGGAGAGCCATACATCACCCTTCATCTTGACAGCGCCCTAGAGAGCAGCACCAGTCCACAGAAGAAAGGGAGGCCAACCAGGGTGGGTTTTCTCCTTATACCCTCACCACTCCTACTCTTTTGTTGTTGTTCAGGGTCTCACTTCTACTCTTTTAATTCTATTTCTTTGATTGTCTTCTCTGCCTGTCTCTAGGCCCCTGGAAGACACTGTATCAGTGCTTTCCAAATTGAGTAATCTTAAGTACCACTGTCAGAATATCCTTCTTCCCCATCATCACCACTGTATGGGAATCCCACATGCCCCTTTCTTTAAATTAGCTCACTTTTTCATTTATGTTGCAAAAGTTTATTGGCTGCTTTAAATTTAAATCCAAGTTCCTTTTCATAAATAGAGCTCTTTATGCATATAATAAAAACAAAGTACATAGTAATGGAATTTTAGTTGGATACGGATGTTTGCTCCAGCCTTGGGCCTTACTCCCTGTTAGGTTATGGAGATATTAGAGATTCATCCATCTGGGGCTGGCAGGAGGTTCCATCCCTGGGCCTGCCGTTCCAGCCCCGCCCCCGGGGCGCTCTGAATCCGCAATGGAGACCTGGCATGGTGGCGTGCACCTGTAATCCCAGCTCTTGGGGGGCTGCAAACAGGCCAATCACGAGTCTGATCTAGTAATGAGACCCTGAACACCCTGTAGACCCTTCCCTAAAAAAAAAAAAAAAAAAAAAAAAAAAAAAAAAAAAAAAAAAAAAAAAAAAAAAAAAAAAAAAAGAAATATTTAAAGTAGACAGAGAACAGAAGAACAAATGAGAGGGTAATTTTCTTATTTTGTGATCCCATGTCCACAGGATGCTTAAGTGTGTGCCACTTTGGAAAACACTGGGATTTTTATACTCACCAAAAGCAAATTTTTCTTGAAGAACTGAGTACACTATTTGTAAACTGCACTAAAATTTTTTGCACATTTTTCTCATTATTTGATCAGCTACTAGTAAAGTGGTACAGAACTCATTCTTACGGGTTCCACAATATTGTGGGTAAGACTGGTTGTCCTCTAGCCCAAATATTTACATTCCTCCATTTTTCCGAAAAGACTTGTGAGTAAAGGATAAGGGCGATTTGTCCAAGGTCACAGAGAGGGTGGTCCAACGTTCTGGTCCTGCAGCTCAGAGAGTAAACTATCCTATCCCTCCGGAGGCTTAGTGAAAGGTTGCGCCAAGGGACGCAGACCAAACTTCTCACTTGCAGTTGTTGACCACGGTTGCCCGGACAGCGCCACACTGTTCCCGCCTCAATGGTGACGTCATTGACCAGTGCCCAATGACAAGGCCGCTTGGAGTCACGTACCGCCTCTCCCGGCTGGCTGCGCCTCCGCGGCCGGTGGGAAGCGGCGTCGAAGGTGCGGGGAGGCAGGCTCCGTGGCGGCCGCGGCGAGTTACATCGTTTTCCAATCTGTCCACTTCCGCCGCTGCCCGAGCCAGCATGTTCAGGATGCTAAGCAGTAGTTTTGAGGATGATCCTTTCTTCTCGTGAGTGTTGGGGGACCGGAGTCTGCGATGGGACAGAACTGAGGGAGCGTGAGAGGAGCTAGTATCAGAGGACAGAAGATGGAGTTTTTAAGGGCGGGAGGAAATTTAGCAACCACGGGAGAGCGGCGAGGGGGCGGCGCCCGGGAGCGGAGCCGAGGGCCCGGGCCGGCGAGGGAGAAGAGCTCCCGAGAGCCTCTTGGGAGTATTTGGGTGAGCGGGGTAGAGCGAAGGCTTAGGGTGGTGAGGAGAGAGGATGGCGGCGAGAGGCGGCCACACACGCACACACTGTGTACACACGCTCACACTCGCGCACGCGCGCTCCGAGATGCCCGCTGCCCAGCTTCGCGCCTGCCAGCGTTGAGGTTCTGCCTCCGCAGCCCCGGAGACCGCAGGGGCCGGCAACTGCGGGGAGCCTCTGGTGAGAGGAGAGCCTCTGGTGAGAACTAGGCTTCTGGGACGCTTTCGTCGAGTGAGAGACTGAATCCCGGTGGGTTTCCAGTGAGCGAGCGACGTGGTGAGAGCGCCGCTGAGCCGTTGGAAGTTGCCAGGGGCACGGTTTGTGTTCTCGGCGCGGTCTGCTAACAAAGCTGCCCTTCTTGGCAGGAGAGGACTCTCCTTGTACAGCGCTCACGGGGCTGGGAAGCAGGCGCTGGGGGCACTAAACACCTTAGTAAACCAACCTGGCGAACTGAGTGAAATAATGTCAGCATGCAGAAATTAGTTTCGCTATGGTCTAGTTTTGTTGGTTTTTAAAATTCTTGTTTTGCCCATTAAAATTTATTAGTAACAATCCTTTTGGATACCTATGGGAAGAAGCTATCAATGCTTTTTGGCCTGCTTTGCAAGTTTGAATTTTAATGTAGTATCCCGCTTTATTTTGATTCTTTAAATTTTCTATGCAGCTTGGGGACCGATTTTTAAAAAGGTTAAAATGATTGCACTTGTTGCGTGTATTTTTAAAGAAAAATGTTTTATTGACTTAAGTGGGCTTATCACAAAGCCAAGAACATAAAAGTAGTAATTGGAAAGACAGTGGATGGTAGAAAAAATAATTAACAGAAAATAGTGATGAACATTTTCCCTAATTGTAATTAAAGTGTATATAGATTTAAACAATTTTATTATGTCACTTTAGTTTACTTGCTCAACAGCTTTTGAGAAGTTTCTGGTCAGTGTTATTTTAACAAATTTAAAAGTTTTTATTAAATTTTATATTTACATTTTCTCTCTTAAAAACCTCTGACAGTGGAGGCTAAATATATACACAGATTAATTGAGCTGTTGAAGTGGTTCTTATGTAAATGTGACATCAGTAGAATGGGTACTAGTTACCATTATCATGTAATTTTTTAGTTCTTATGCCTCATCATACCAAAAGGAGTAAGAGCCATAATTAAACCATAGATATGCATCTTCTTTAAAACCTCTAGTAGAGGTGTAATTTAAACTGTTGAGTAGCTCTAAGCAAAGATAATGAACCCAAGAGTCTGGTTCATAAATAGTAACAAACCATGGACAGTGGCCATATGTCAAAGAGCTGTCTTTCAGTCATTTTCTATTGCTTTCTTCAATTCATAGCATATGAATATAAGACAAAAGTATTATAATTTTATTTTTTGTATTTGGTACAAGGTCTCACTGTGCAACTTGGACTCATAGTTATCCTCCTGTTTTCCACCTCCCCAGTGCTAGGATTACAGCATTATCTCCCAAGACCTGTCTGGCCAGCTCAGCACACTTCTGGGGCGGGATGACACCAAGCTGGAAGTCTTAACTTGGGTCACTGCACTTGCCTAAGTAGGCGCTTAGTCCTCTGAGCTGTCTCACCAGCCCTGTAATTAACTTTATAAAAATGATTTACAAGCTGGGCATGGTGGCGCACACCTGTAATCCCAGCACTTGGAAGGCTGAGGCAGGAGGATTGTTGTGAGTTTGAGACCAGCCTGGGCTACAAAAGTGAGTTCAAGGTCAGCCTGAACTGCATAGCAAGACCCTGTCTCAAAAGGACTAAATAAATAAATAAATAAATAAGATTTACACTTTTTCTATACAGTTACAGAGTGAGTATACTTGGGTATGAGAAAGAGAATGTAAGTTTCAATTTATTCCACATAAAATATATAAGTTAAACATAAGGAATTCATAATAGTGACACATTTATTAAATCATGCAATTACCTTAGTGCACATAGACTGTTACCTCCCCAATTTGATAGAAATGCTTCAGTTGCTAACATGGTACCCAATTATTGAATAGCCACTGGATAGTTTAACGTTAAAAAAAATTAAGTAAATATTAATTGTGTTCTCTTGTCCTTCATAGTGTGTCTTATGCTGAAAATAATGTATTTGCATTCAACAAATACCATTTTTGATATTGACATTGTCTAGTTAGAAAACAATCCATTAGTTCACAATGAAGAATAGTCACTATAAACATGTTTTAATGATTTACAAATTATTGAAAAATAGATAAAAATAAACTTGCAAAAAGATTAGAAATATTAGTTTGAGGTTCATAAGAGACGTGGTCAAATTAGTCAAATTGTTAACTGCTCAAAAGGTTTGAGTTAAAATTAAATTATATATATTTGAATTAAAATATATTCAATTCCAGTGTTTATCTTCTCAACAATGCATCTTAAATGTTTCACAGAGAATTAAAGGAAAACTTAAAAAGTAATATTTTACATTTTTTTTACATTTTAGAATTCTAAAATGTTTTATCTTATGTTTCAGAGTTGAATTTATTTCAAAGAAAATTTTCCTTATAACATATTCAGTTATCCTTTCTTAAATAATACTGTTTCTTGGTTAAAAATGCAAAAGTTAAAAGATGGCACTTCCTTCCATTCAACTTTTCTCCCAAGAATACCACTTTTTTCCACAATTTCCACACTTTCATAAGAGTGTGTGTGTGTGTGTGTGTGTGTGTGTGTGTGTGTGTGTGTATTTTAGGGAAGGGTCTACAGGGTGTTCAGGGTCTCACTACTAGACTGGACTCATAGTAATCCACCTGTTTACAGCCTCCCAAGAGCTGGGATTATAGGCATGCACTACCACAATCAGTCTCAGTTGCCCTCTGAGAGTGCCTCAGGATCAAACCCCTAGCCTCTGTGCCTGCTTGCAGGTGCTTTAATCTGCTGAGCTCTTTGGTCATCCCTTTATATACACATATTTATTGAAATTTACATATGTGTGTATGTATATGTGTGTGTGTATATACACACACACACACACACACACACACACACACATATTTAAATAGGTATGTTTGGGCTGGAAGTTAATTGGAGATTAAAATGATTTTGACATACACCTAATTCTTTAAAGAACATTGATGAGATATACCTAGTGTAATCAAGAATTTTCCACCTCGGCCAGGGAGATAGCTCAGTGGCATAAGTACCTGCCTGGCAAGGGCAAGGTCCTGAGTTCAATCCTTGGTACCTCCAAAAAAAAAGGAATTTTTCACCTGGGGCAGAAATGTAAACTTTGAACCTTCTGAGCTACAGAAATGAAATTTTTATCACACAAATCTATAAAGAGTAGCCGTTAAAAATTAAAGGCTTAAAGCAGGATGGCAAAATTCTTTTTTTTTTTTTTTTTTTTTTTTTTTTTTTGACAGTGTCTTATAAACCAGGCAGTGCCCTCAAACTCAAAATCTACCCGTCTCAGCCCAGAAGTGCTGGGATTATAGGCATGCGCCATCATACGTGGCAATCTACTTAGTTTTTAAATTACTATGTTTTCCTTAGGCCACATGTTTCTTATGAGCATTATATGTGTGATGAATAATCTTTGATCAATGTACCTCTGGAAATAGTAACAGGATTTTACTTCTTTGTCTTCTTCTCAGCAAGATCTAAAACTTATAAATCTATACTCTTTAATTTTTTTGAAATTCTTATTCATGGACAATTGTGGTAATTAATGATACTGTTCTTACCTGTCAACTGACAGGTAGTTTGATCGTTAGTGACTTTCATTTAAAAACTGTGCATTGACTGTTTCCTTGAGTTTGACCATTCTCATGTCAGGAAATAAGACAAAACCACCTATTCATTATGTTTCATAAACAATTATCAGGGTTACTTATATATTTATTTTAGAAATGTATTCTGATGTAGAACCTTTACCAAAATGTTATAGTCTAGTTCAGATTAGTATTCTGCCACATACATTACATATTCCCATTATATAATAAAGTTAACTTGTGAATACTCAGCTAGAATTTGAAGTTTTGGTTTTTAGGATTCAACTTTATGTTAAGACCTATTTAAAAAGAAAGATCTGTACTAATGAGGTATAGACAAGAAATCATGTCTGCATTTTGTACTCTGAACAACTACAATGAAGACAACAATATGTAATGTATTAACTATTGTAAAAATAATAATAATAAAAATAAGTTTTTAAAGACCTATTTTAAAAATATTAAATAAATAAAAGACCTATAACTACTGTGATTTTTAGCACCTCCTCTAATTTTCCTCAAATATTTCAGTATGAAAATTTCTTGTAAGTGAATTTTATAGATTTCAAATTCTTAGTTGATAGAATGAGGTTCTATAAGCCTGTAACTAAAAGAATTTCTAAGGTAACCTAGGGCATTATTTGGTTTGTTAGGTGAAACAATTGAGAGGCAAAAGAACAACAACAACAAAAAAAAAAAAAAAACAGTTGAGAGGGTTTTTTTGTTGGGTTTTTGTTGTTGTTGTTGTTTTTGTTTTTTGTTTTAGGGTTTTTTTTTTGGGGGGGGGGTTGGCTGTCTCCAGTTATCTTAAGGGGACATCTGGGGAATGAACCGCTGTCCTCTCTGCCAGACTGGGATTGCCCGCACAGGTGTTTAAATGACTGAACTAACCCCAAAGCCTCTAAACAACTGAGGTAGGAGCAAGAGGGAATACTATGCCTAATTGCTTGGCCAAGGAATGCCATTTGTAGGATCTACCTGTGTGATAAGACCTTCTGATGGTGAACATGGTAAACATCTCTGTGAAAGGAGAGGGGTACTATGCTTACAGGCTGTAGGGAGACACAGTCATTCCTATAGATTTCTTAGTGTTAAGGGCTTTGGCCACATCAACGTTTTGAATTGTACTTCTATGTGGTGAAGAATTAACATTACATTTTGGGAATTTAGCTTATTCAAACACTTCTTAGCTTTCATCTATATGTACTCCCATAACAGTGGGTTATAGAAGTCATGACTCTTATTCTCAGGATCCTTTTTGAATGCTATATGTACCAAAATGCTGTATGTATTTCTAGAATTAAAACTTGGATTACATGCTGGCTTTTTATTTTTTATTTTATTTTATTTTTTTGGTGGGACCAGGGTTCGAACTCATGACCGTGCATTTGCCAGGCAGGCACTTGTGCCACAGAGCTATCTCCCCGGCCCCCCATGCTGGCTTTTTAAAGAAGTCTACCTCATTGAAACTAGGAAGCTTTTGTGTAATCAAGAGAGCTGTAACAATCTTCTGGCTAAGATTTTATCACTATAATTATAGTGGGAAGGAGGAATGTTAATTCCATTAATATTCCTTTATTAATGGAAGTGTTGTGTCAGCATTATAAAGAATAAAATTATTTAAGTAAAAAGAATAAAATACTGCCTTTTACTTAGAAATACAAATATATATTTTTATATAGACCAAAGAATGTTATAACGGGCAAAATGTGTATATATTTTTCCTGAAGAAGTCTTAAAAATGGAACCTAATCCCTCGTAGCAAAAGAAGGCAAGAAAATAGAAGAGAGAGTCAGTGAGATGGTTCAGTGGCCTGCTTAGAAAATCTTAGGCAACCAAGGTTCAATCCCTGGCACAGCATACTGTGCAAGCCCCACCCCCAGGGCAGGCGGAGCTGGCCATAAAAAATTAAAAGAAAATAGAAGAGAGAGAACTTATTCTGCAAACAAACATTATCAAGTCTTTATATTTTTTTAATTGTAGTTCACACTGTCTTTAAACTCACTATGTAGCTCAAGCTGGCTGCAGATTCAGTAATACTTCTTTCTCAGCCTCCTAAGTACTGGGATTATAGGCATGCACCACCATGCTTGCTTTATCAACTCTTAAAAAAAAAAAAAAGCAACAACAACTTGTGTTGAAATCATTAACAAAAGTTTCAGAATCAGTTTGAAAATTGAGACATAAACATCTTTATATACGAAGACAGAACACAATAATATATTTTTTCTATCTTATAGTGATGTTTGAACTTTTAATAGATGGACCAAACTTTTTGTGCCTCTGTTTCTATTAGTAAGTCTGAAAAGAGAACTAAAAATTTTATGAGAGGGCCAGTATTTAAGGAAGGACCTTAATAGAGGTCAGGCATCCATCCTAACAAGTTAAAAACTGATACACTGATAAAACAGTTCTTCCTCACTCTCAAAAGTGAGGTCACAAAGGCAAACTACTACCACAACAATTATATCAACACAGATACAGCAAATAATAGAAAGGTAAATACAAAGAATCACAACTTTTGTGCCAGGTGTGGTGGCACACACCTGTAATACCAGCACTCAGGAGGCTGAGGTAGGGGGATTGTTGCAAGTTGGAGGCCAGCCTGGTTACAAAGTGAGTTCAAGGCAGGACAATCTTGCAAATCGCTAGGACCTACTGTGAGCAAATGTGAGTGTTAGAAACTGCAGAGGGCCCTAATCATGGGATAGGAGGCAAACTTTTGTGAGTTTACTTATTGAAGCTATGCTACTTTCTCACTGTGAATAGTGAGGGAAGAAATCCCTTCTTGCTTGGCACAGGTAGAGGAACAGGTAACAGTTTCAAAATCTTTCACTGCATTATGGTTTTGCAGGGGTGGGGGATTGTTATTTACTCATTTCTGGAGGAGAGGATCTAATTCAGGGCTCTTGCATGGAAGGCAAGTGATCTACCACAAAGCTACAGCACAGCTTTCCATTCCTAGCAAGTCCTGTCCTCAGGAGAAACTTTTCTTAAGCAAAGTCTTATCTACCTGAAAGCTGGAAATAGCCAACTTTAGCTCTTGCAGCTATCCTGTCCAACTAGGGAGGCACTAAGAAGCACCAGTGAGCTTCATAAACCAGGGGTATAGATTCATAAAAAGACTTTGCCTAATATTTTGACCATAGCTTGAATGGAAAAAGTAGCCCATAAGGAAGAACAGATCTAAGCAGAGGGATGGAAATTTTAAGAACATTTTAAGAAAAAAAGTCCTAGTTATTTACAACACTGTAATAGAAATCAAGAATGCCTTCTATAGGATTAATAGAATAAATAGCATTTTAATAGCTTAAAAATGTGAATGCAGAAACTTCTTAAGCTAAAAAGCAAAGAAAAAAACCTACACTATTGCAAAACTATGAGTCAACTTCAAAAAGTATAATATATGTACAATGGGAATGCCAAAAGTGAAAGAAAGCAAGAAAGGAACAAAAACAATATTTGCTAATGTTGACTAAAAATTTCTCCAAATTAATGTCAGACACTAAACTATAAATACAAGGGCACAAAGAACACCAAACATAATAAATTCCAAAAAATGAAATGTAAATGTATTACACTTGGACTTCACATGAAGAACAAAATATTGGGAGAAACCATAGAGAGCAAAAAATGCTCCACTTAAAGGCAAAGATCAGATATGCATATAATTTCTTCTCAGAAAACTTACAAGTAAAAAGAGAATGAAGTAAAGTATTAAGGAGAGGGACCAGGGAGATAGCTCCATGGCACAAGTGCCTACCTGGCAAATGCAAGGTCATGAGTTTGAACCCTGGTCCCACCAAAAAAAAAAAAAAAAGTCTATCCTATGAGCTGGAGTATTACTCTGTCGTGAGTAAGAATAAACTTCAGTCATTTGTAAAAAATAATAGATGCACCTTGAGTCCACAATGTTAAGTAAAATAATTCTGGCACAACAAGTTAAACATCACATGATTTCTGTTTTATGAGAAACCCAGAATATAAATAAAGAGCAAAATAAAAGACCAATGTCTCAGATACTTTTCTCTCATTGCTGGGACAAAATACCTGACACCCAAAATTAAGAAAGAGCCTGCTTTGGCAGAGCCCTATGGCCAGGGTTTGATCCCTGGCATGTTGTGCCAGCCCTGCCACCGGGGCATGCTGAGATGGCGATTGAGACTGGGTGTGGTGGCATGCACCTGTAATCCCAGCACTTGGGAGGCTGAAAACAGGAGCATCATATGTGTCCAATCTATGTAGTGAGATGCTGAAGAAAAGGTTTATTTAGCTCACAGTTAGTGGGGGTTTCAGTCCATACTCTGCTGGCTCCAAGGCAGAGTGGCACATGAAGAGGGCAGTAGTTCATGGTGGAAAACAGCGAAGTGCAAAGGGAGGGGCAGCAGCTATGGCAGCTAGCAAGCCTCTTTTACTTGCTTGCATTGTATGCAGACTACCCACTCTGGGCAGGTGTAGCATTCAAACCTATAATCGCAGCATCAATCATGAATTAATCACAAACTAGAAGCCGATTTTTGACTACATGAGGCTTTAGGGGGACACCTAGACACAAACCATAAGAACAGATAATAGGGAATAGGGAGGCAGCGTTTTTGTAAAGTAGAAGGCAACAAGAGATGGAGGGTAAAAGGAGAAGAGGTGAAAGGAATGGGGAAAAATGTACATGTACCAGCTCACCACGAAGAATGTAATCATTATGTGCTGTAAGTATGTACTAATAAAAAATTTTAAAATTTTTAAAATTTCTATCACTTAAGAATTTTTAAAGTGATAGAGAAATAAAGTTTTAGACAAGCAAAAGATGGGCTTTAGATGGGATGTAGCTCAGTGGTTCAGTGACAAGCCCCTGGGTTCACAACAGAGAGAGAGAGAGAGAGAGAGAGAGAGAGAGAGAGAGAAAGAGAGGAGAGAGAGGAAAAAAGGAGAGACAGAGACAAACAGCAGAAAGTTAAGAGTCTTGTTAGTAAGTCCTGCAAAAAAATGTTAAAAAAAAAATTTAGGAAAGAAGGAAAGTGGTATAGGTTACAAAAATAAATGATGGGCATCAAGAATAAAGGAAAAATGAAAACTTTATTAAAATAACGTAACAGTTTGTCCAAGTTAATAACAATATATTTGATGGTTGGTTGCTGTGTTTTGTATAATTTCGTTTTGTTTGTACCAGAGATGGCACTCAGGACCTTGTGCTGACCAGGCCAGTTTGCTTAAGCCGCTGAGCTATCTCACCCACCCAGATAATGCATTCTTCTGTGTGTAGGAAGGGAATGATAGCATTGATACAAGGGATAAAAGGAAGGAATTAAGAATATTTTAAGCTATTTGTATTACCTGCAAAGAAGTATATGATTATTTGAATGTGGATTTAGATTACTTGTAAATGTATGTCGTTAACTCTAGATAAACTATCGTGAAAAGTAAAATCTCACAAGAATGAATGGTAAAGTGGCCTTATGATTCTTTTGTGATTGTACATATCTATCTTGTTTCTTAGTTAATATGCTATTTTGTTTTAGTGGGAAAGGCTGGACTATATAATAATTTCAATAAATCTAATGCTCAAGTGTTTTTATTGAATTATATTTCATAAATGAATTCAGAACAGCTATAGTGATTCTTTTATTAATATTCATTCTAAATTTGAGGGATTCTTGATTCTGAGAACTGTGGTTGAAACTTGTTATTCTGTTGTGCTAAGAGCATCTTTATCCTGCATACATTAAGGATCTCTTTTTTTTTTTTAGTGTAAAGACATAAGATGTCCATCTATGTAAGATGTGTTCATCAATAGTAAAGAGGGAAGATTAATTAGCATCATCAGGTAGCCTGGTATATAGAGAGTAAGAGTTATGACAGGTGAGAACATTGAGAGTTTAGAGTACTGACTAATGTTACAATTTTTCAGAATGTAGATTATTAGTTAAGCATTAATTTATAAAGTGATATATTTATAAAGTGATATCTTTCCTATGTCTGGGAAAAAAATATCTAACATGGACAAATTAAAGAGAAAAGGTTCATTATGGCTCAAGATTTCAGAGAGAACAGGACATGGTTAGTTGGCTGCAAGGTAAAAAAAACAGCGTAGCATAGGGGAAGAAAGCTGCTTGTAAGCCATGCTAGCCACTAGGGAGGGAGAAGATGGGAGAGAGACAGGTTAAAATTTTATAAGATAACATACTTTAGGGCTTTCACTCAGATATATCAACATACCTTATTTTATAATATTTCAGTGTAAACTTCTAAGAGATAAGTTTTATTACTGTTTTTGAAAAAATATAGCCAGCACTAAAAATTTGCATTCCATATAGATTGCAGAACTTTGCCCATTTCACCTTTTCATATATATGTTCACTGTAAAGACTTTATAACATGAAAAATATTTTAAAAATTGATTAATACTCAACATGTAATAATTTATTATATAAGTTATCAATTCAAAAGTTCACATTTCAAAAGTGTATTTTTGTAATGTTAATACAATACATAGGGGCTGGGAAGACTGCTTTGTGGCACAAGTGCCTGCCTGGCAAGTGCAAGGTTGTGAGTTTGAACCCTGGTCCCACAAACAAAACAAAACAAAACAAAACAAAACAAAGTACATAGTTAAGGTTAAAAACCTTTCAAAAGTACAAAGAAGACATTTAAAAACTTTTCTCACAATATGAATTTAATAGTATTGAAGTATATGCTGACAATGTTAAGATGGAAATAAAGAATAAAAAGACTTCCACATCTGACCCTCACATTTGTAGTTACTGTCTAAGAATATAGCCATTGTGACCAGTTTAAACCAGTAGGAAATATAGATGATGCATGGATGGATGGATGGATGGATGGATGGATGGATGGATACATATTTACTGTGAGAAATAGATTCACAAGATAACAGAGCCTGAGACATCCTGAAATCTGCTTCTACATCCTGGAAAAACAGGTACACTTGTAATATGATTCAATCTAAGTCTACAGGCCTGATAACTGAGGAGAACTAATGGTATAAATCTTAGTCCAAGAGCAGGAGACTAATGTCCAAACTCTGCAGCCAAGCAAAAGGGCAAATCCTCCCTCTGGCAGCACCTTTCAGCACATACCTAGAGATACTGGTTAGCTCAAAGTCTGGGAATCCTGTGCCTATACAGGGTAACACATAGAACTATCACAGCCTGCCAGGGGAATATTAGGTATATATTCTAAGAATACATATTTTTATACAAGTATACTATCTGTATACATTATACCTTACTAACACTTTCACATCGGTGCATAAACTTAGCTTGCTTTTTTAAAAGTGGCATAAATTTTCATTTAAATTCTTTACAAGTAAAAAAAATCTTTACAAGTGCTCTCTTTTTCTAGGCCTTTATCATCAATATAAGCATCTTGTAGGGCACATAATTTTGATCAGCATCATAAGGCAAGAGACAGCAACTGAATCTTCCAACTCTTCAGCTCACTAGTGGCCTTTGTAGATTTTCCTGCTTTTGAATATATATTCTGTTCCTCTTTTCAATTACTTTAGATAATTCTAACCAATATAGGAATTATCTGACTTGAATTAAAAAAGCCTCTCCTCAAAAATAAATAAGTAGGAGCTGGGTGTAGTGGCACACGCCTGTAATCCCAGCACTTGGGAGGCTGAGGCAGGAGGATCAGTGCAAGTTCAAGACCAGCCTGGGCTACAAAAGTGAGCTCAGGGTCAGCCTGAACTGCATAACAAGACCCTGTCTCAAAAAGACTAAATAAATAAATAAATAAATAAATAAATAAATAGAGGTATGTTCCTTAATTCTGCAAAAAAGGCAAACTATGTTAGTTAATTTATTGTTAATAGTTGTTGCTTTATTGTTTATTTATTGGGGACCTGGGACCTTGTGCTTGCCAGGCAGGCACTTGTGCCCCTGAGCTATCTCCCCAGCCCTTCATGCAAGTTAAAGCAAGGACTTATTACACATCATTAAGTGGTTTAAAGAATCGCTTTGATCACTGAAAATAGATCCTGTAGGATGAACTTTCAGTAATGACTCCCAAAGCCATATCACAGATTGAACCACAACGTGAACTTCTTTCTTTATGATAAACGAATTGATATGGATAAGGAATTGCTATAGTAAGGAATTGCTGAATGAAAAGTTTGTTGCTGCTACTGCTGCTGGATCCAAACTAGGGCATATCTTCTAACATCCACATCAGCAAAAATGGATTTCTCATGTCTGCCTCTCTTATCTAAACAGTCCTAGTAAGTTGTGCTAGCACTGATACAAGTGTGTGTTCTTGGTGATTGTGCTTACCAACTAAGAGAAATATAAGTACAGGCTGTATCATCTCTGCCTTCCAAGTCTCAAAACAATTGCACATTCTCAGCAGAATGTAAATTTGGATACAGCTGCAGTAGAGTCCAGGAGGTTTTTAGCGTCCTAGCCTCTACAGTACAGAAACACACAGTCAGTGGATTTGCAATTCTACTTTTTACAGTCACTTCTTTTCCAAACTATCTTCATTTTCATTTAGGTAATTGTGTTTCCATTTTTAAATTAAATAATTGGAAGCAACTACAATAAGAGCAAAATTAATTTTGCAGTTATGAGCTAGAAAAAAATATTCCTAAAGTTCATCTGGAACCAGAGGAGACCTAGAGTAGCAAAAGCAATACTGGAAAACAAAGGCAACTCAGGAAACATTACAAAGCCTGACTTGAAATTATACTATAAAAATGCTCTGGTAAATCAACATGGTAATGACAAAAACAAACAAAAAAAACCTGAGGACCAGTGGATGGAACAGATTAGATGTGGATACAACTACAAACACAGTCAGCCATCTTATCTTAGACAAAGGGGCATACATGTTCACTGGAAGAAAGCCTCTTTAATGAATGGTACCTGGAAAAACTGGCGCTCTACATGCTAAAGACTAAAACTAGATCCATAGCTATCACCATATATTAAATGAAAGACAAAATGAATCAAAGATCTAAGTATTAAAACAGAAACAATCTACTGGAACAAAAGGTAGAAATAATGACATATGGGTAGGCAAAAACTTCATGACCAAAACTCAAAGTGCGTGGAAAGCACTTCAGAACAACTGGGATCTTGTGTTAGTAAAAAGCTTTTGTATTTCAAAAGAAATCAACAAAGTGAAAAGACAACCCACTTAGTAGGAAAACATTTTAGCTAACTGTCCATCAGACAAAGGACTTACATCTAGAACATGTAAAGAATTAAAAAACATTAGACCCTCAAATTAAAAAACCCAATCCAAAAAAATAGACATCAGAGATGAGTATACACTTCTCAGATAAAGAAATACAAATGGCAAATAGATACATGAGAAAATGTTCGATATCATTCATCATTGAAGAAATGCCAATTAAATCTGAGATGCCATCTCACCCTACTAAGAACAGCTATCACAAAGAAATCAATCAGCAACAAATGCTGGAGAGGCTGTGGGTAAAGAGGAACCCTTCTCCACTGCTGGTGGGAATGCGGATTGGTGCAACCATTATGGAAAGCAATGTGGAGGATCCTTAAAAATCTAGAACTGGAAATCCCACTCAATCCAGCTATCCCCCTACTGGGAATTTTCCCAGAAGAACTGAAAACATCATACCATAGTAGTATCTGTGCACCTATGTTTATAGCAGCTCAATTTGTAATAGCCAAATCTTGGAAACAACCAAATGCCCATCATTTGAAGAATGGTTGAAGAAAATGTGGTATTTTTATACAATGGGATATTACTCAGCTATAAAGAATGATAAGCTGGAAGACTTCATATATAAATTCATGTATATTGAACATATACTCATTAGTGAAATCAACCAGACCTACATGTGTAAATATCATACAGTCTTCAATTGGAAGGACGTCATGCCCACACTCTGTATAACTATTGTGAGGACAATATGTAGTGTGTCAACTGTTAAAAAAAAAAGTAATGTCTATTGAAAGTGTTAATGTTTAATTGTTTGATCAATCTTATATACCTATATCTATTAATCTGAACTGACCTGATGATGAAAATATGTAACATAAACATTGTTAAATTTAAAATAAATTTTAAAAATGTAAATTAAAAAAAAGAAATCAACCAATAACAAGTACTGGAAGGACTATGGGGAAAAAGAAGCCCTTCTCCCTTGGAAATCAGCATGGAAAATCCTCAAAAACAAAGATTAGAGATTCCATATAAGGATATTGCTGTTCCTCTTCTGGGTAATTTTCCCAGAACAATTAAAAACATCATATCACAGAAATATGTGTGCACCCATGTTTATAGCAATACAACTTGTCATAGCTAAATCTTGGAAACAAATGCCTATCAACTGAGGAATGGATAAAAAAGTTACGGAATTTTTATACAATGGAGTGCTATTCAGCTAAAAAGAAGGGTAAACTTCAGACATTTATAAGGAAATGAATGTAACTTGAGCCCATACTTATAAGTGAAATAAACCAGTCTTACATTGTTCCAGCAGTCTTAGTAGGAAAGCACCCATGGTAGAAACCAAACATGTGTGAACAAAAAAGCTTTTATTCTGAGTTCAAGACTGACATCCTGACTTCAGGTCAGGACTCCCAAATTGTTGGTCTGCTCTTTAGACTTTACTTCTAGGTCGTATACTTTTCAGGTTTCTATAGTGACCACATTACCTCATTACCTAATTTTCAAGAATTGTATAAGAATGTCATGAAGTTGCTACAAAATTTGCATTTCCCAGATACTTGATAATCTGCTTATCATGGGCATTGTGGTTTAACATTTACCCTATTCTACAAGTTGTTGCCTATCTTATTACCCTGTTTTTCTCTAAGTAGGTTTATAGTTAGTTACATAGGAAGGGATGAGGGATTGAGTTTATAGTTTAAGTGAATTTTAGTGACTGTCCTTTAAAATGGAGTTAAAAAGAAATGGATAGCTCAGTGGATTAAAGCACCTGCTTAGGCAGATGCAGGGACTTGAGTTCACTTCCTGGCATGCCATGCCAGCCCCACCCCTGGGGGCACATGGATATGTTGATTAAGACTGGGCGTGGCAGCACATACATGCCTGTAATCCCAGCACGTGGGAGGTTGAAAACAGGAGGATTACTATGAATCTGATCTGTATAGTGAGACCCTGTGCTAAATACATTAGAAAGAAAGAAAGAAGAAAAAGAAATGTGCCCCATTAGCATGTACAAGCATTGTATTGTCTTCCTGGTGTAAAAAGCTGAAAGTAAGTAAGACCCAAAGTGTACAATAACTATTGTGAAGTGGGGAGAAAATGCTCAAAATGAAAGAGCAACAGAGCAATTGGAATGGGAGAAAGGAGAAAAGGAGCAAGCAATATATATATATATATATATATATATATATATATATATATATATAAAGATATACTACTAATTGTTCTTAGCTCATTGAAAGGATAGGTATATGCCTATATTGCTTGATTAGATTTCATGCCTATATCTTGCATCCTGAGCAACTGCTTATAAGAAAATGTACAGTGTACTGAACATGGTTACTTTTTTTTTTTTTTGGTAGTACCATAGACCTTGTGCTTGCCAGGTGAGCACTTATTCCATTGAGCTATCTCCCTAGCCCCAGCATTGTTACTCTTGTGCTATCTTGTTTTGGAATTGTACACTGTTGCTTTTATTATTTATTCTTATTCTATTTAAAATATAGTTCTTTAAATAAGAAAGAGAAAGAAGGAACAAAAATAAGCAGCTAAAGTCTGTTAGCCCTTGAACTGAAAAAGTTTTGAGAGTATGTAAAAATGGAAAAGAGACTTTAAAAAAAAAAAAAGAGAGTTGAAAGATCACAGTGATAAAACACAATCATTAGAGAAATGCCCTGAAGTGACCCAGGTATTAGAATTGACAGACTACATTGTTGCTCAGTGATGTAAAGAAAAATATACTTGGAGTGAATAAAATGATAAATCTCAGGAAAGGAAGTAAAATTACATGTAAAATATGTATAATTTATATATACATATACACCAAATAATTCTATAGCTGAAAGAATAAGATATTTGAAAGAGCTGGGCATGGTGACTTATGCCTATAATGCCAGGAGAGGTTGAGACAGGAAGAGCGGTGTGAGTTCAAGACCAGCCTGAGCTATGAAAGTTAGCTCAAGGCCAGTCTGAGTTGCACAGCGAGATCCTGTCTCAAAAAGACAAAAATAAATAAATAAAATAATAAAATAGATATATATGTATACATATATATATACATATTTGAAAGAAGATCACATTAGTTGGATTCATCAGCTGAATGAAAGTATTAGAAGAATCAATAAACTTAAAAAATAAAGCTAACAAAATTTTGAAAAAAACTTGGATTTTATAGCAAATACCCAAATGTCTACTATTAGATAGTATAAAAACTAGTTTATTATGTAAATTACCAGATTATAGAGTTAAAAAACTATAAGTGAACTCTAAGACATAAATATGAGGAAAGTATGCCTAGGTCCATCATAGACTTCTGAAAGCAAGTGATAGAGAAATCTGGAGAACAGGATATAGGACAAATACACTTGAAATTACCTTTGACTTCTCATCAGAAACAACAGAGGCTAGCAGAAGGCAACCTGGAAAGAAAGATTTTAAATGTGGAAAGAAAGAAAAATACCTGTTAACAAGATCATATCCACAAAACAAGAAATATCACAAGTCTAAGCCGGGCGTGGTAGCGCACGCCTATAATCCCAGCACTTGGGAGGCTGAGGCAGGAGGATCGGTGCGAGTTCGAGACCAGCCTTGGCTACAAAAGTGAGCTCAAGGCCAGCCTGAACTGCATAGTGAGACCCTGCCTCAAAAAGACAAAAAAAAAAAAAGAAAAGAAATATTACAAGTCTATTAAATGGCAATTTTATACTAAGGAAAGAACAATGTTAAAAATACTAAAATGTGGACAAATGATATTTCTCCAAAGATGTCAGAGAATATTATAGCAATTAAAAAAGAAATATGTCAAATATTAAAATTTTGATTTTAAAATTTATGAAGTACCAGGCATGGTGGCATACACCTATAATCCCAACACTCAGAAGGGGGAGGCAAGAGGATTGCTGTGCGGTCATCCCAGGCTACAAAGAAAATTGAAGGCCAGCCTGAACTACATAGTGAGACCCTGTCTCAAAAGATAAAAGAAAAATTAAAAGGTAAAACCATATTAAATAATAAAGATATTCACAACCAATGAATATATTAAACTGGGAAACTAAGCCAAGAAATTTCTTCCAATGCATATCACAAAGTCAGAGTGTAAGAAAGATTATCTTTTTAAAAACTTGACAAGTCACTGATAAATAGTAATAAGAAATAGCCAAATAATTTCAGAATGACTTCTAGAACTAATGAAAATCTGAAATACCCAATGAAAGTCTGAAATCTTGATTGTTATCAAGATCATTCTTAAACACACATTTGAACCCATGATAATATCAATACAGTAAAAATATATAAACAAAGGAACCAGAAGGCTTCAAAAGAGTATAAGTCTTTAAGAAGAAATTAGGCTTGTTGTGATGCATGCCTGTATTCTGAGCATTCAGAGGCTAAAGCAGGAGGATCACTTGGGTTAAGAGGCCACCCTGGGCCTCATAGTGAATGTATCAGCCTAAACTCTGTCTCAAAAAACAAAAACATAGAAAAAAAAAAATAGAATCACATTGTCCTTTGATCTTTCTCCACCAACACTAGTTGCAGAAAGACAAGTCTTCAAATTACTAACCAGAATTTATGTCTACTTCTATGCCCAGGTGGCCATTGTACAAGTTTGAGTGAAAAATATAGACATGAATTTATTGTCCTGAGATTATTAGTCTTAGAATATAAGGATATAAAGTACAAGTAGTGACAATTGAGAACCAAACCAAACCACCAGTGTCTTGCTCTTGTCACCCCTATTTTTAAGGTGGAATTACTGTTTTTCCTTTCCCTCCCCTTTAAGATAGCACTTGGGAAATACTTTTTTTTTTCCTGGAACCAGGGATTGAACTCAGGGCCTTGAAGCCTTTGCACTTATTAGGCAAGTGTTTATTCTACTGAGCTATCTCCCCAGCCTGTTTTTAGCACATGGGAAATAAAAAAAAGCAAAACAAAACCCAACTTGAATTCAGATCATGTCTGAAAGTCTGAACCCAATTTACTTGGACAATAATAATGTGCCTTTAATAGAAATAGACATGCAGAGAAAAAGTTGGCTAAAGAAAAAGTTCCATTGGGATTGCAAGGTTTACAGAATTATTTGGTTATAAATGAGTAAGAGCTTAATCATTGCTTTATCATTTGTAGTTTACATCTGGGATGCTGCAAAAAATATCCCAACTTTCTGGCCAATAGGCAGTTAAACATTGAACTCAAACCTCCAAAGACTGGGGCTTTATGCCCACTCCCTGGCACAGCACTTTTGGAGTTGACAGATTCAGAAAATCCTTGTAGGTTTAATTTACTGGTGAAATAATGGATTACATGGAAGTAAAAAACATGAATGTGACTATTTGAAGATTTTTAGGTATTAGAGCATGGCCATCAAATGTGGAAAGAAGGAAAAATACCTGTTAACTTAGATTTAGCTTGTTTAGATATCTTTTAAGAATAAACAATAGATTAAAATACTTTCAGATTCAAAAAACCAAGATCATACCCACAAAACAAGAAATATTACAAGTCTGTTAAATGGCAGTTTGGATATTAAGGAAAGAACAATGTTAAAAATATTAAAATATGGACAAATGATATTTCTCTAGAGATGTCAGAGAATATTATAGTCATTTAAAAAAGAAACGGTATAGAGCAAAGTAGTAATTGCTTGAAAAAGATATCAGGAGAATTTAAGAACAGAAAGAGGATGTTTTATTAGTCTTTTCTAGATTAAAAACAGTTTTCATTGGCATGGATTTAATATGTTCTACTTTTTTAAACTTGTATAATCACTTATTATCCATTGAAGGTGTTTCAGTTACTTTTTTTGTTGTTGCTGGAACAAAATACCCGACACCTGAAATTAAGGAAGGAAAAATTTACTTAGCTCACAGTTAGTGGAGGTTTCAGTCCATACTCATCTGGCTCCAAGGTGGAATGGCACATGGAAAAGGGCAGTAGTTCATGGGGGCAGAAAACATCAAAGAGCAAAGGAAGGAGCAGTGCCTGTGGCAGCTAGCAAGCACCTCTCCCTTCTTTATATTGTATGTAGATTGCCTACCCCAGGACAGGGGTAGCACTCATACCAATAATCCCAGCATTGGTTCATGAATTACTCAGAAACTCTAGAAGCCTTCCCCAATGACTGCATGAGGATTTGGGGGGACAACTAGACACAAACCATAACAGAATGGATTTCAAAAGTTCCCTTTAATAATAATGGAATAATAGTTATAAATCAGGCCTTTAGTGCATTAGGAATACTGCTCTTGGGATAGCTGTTTTTTCAAGACTTGATGCTTTTGCAGTAACAGGCAGAAACACTGAAACAACACCCAGGATTTGGAGGTAGATATTTTTGTGTGGATGGGCACTGATCAAGATCATTCCCAGAATTTCAGATCCTGATCTCTGGGGCTGCAGGACTTATATGGACTAAGAAAGCAGGAAATACAAAGGCAGAATGGCTTGTCAGTTGGGATTGGGTTTATAGAATGTGCATCATAGTGATCAACTATGCATCACAGGGACAATCTGTTTTTAAGATAGGAGCGTATGGATCTGGAACAGGAATTGTTACCTGGTCAACTAAGAAACTGAAGTATACTGATCAGGGGTGTGCGTTATTTCCTGCTATACATTCAGGCTCTCTTTTGAATTTGTCCTAATTCGGTTTTCTGTTTTTTATTACTTTCTTAATCATCATCCATAGACAATTCATTCAGCATACTAGTACCAGGTTAATCACAAGCTATATTTTACAGCATTTCAGTCTGTTTTATTCATACTAGGCAGGAACAGGTGGTTTTTCTTACATATTATCAGTTTAGTAACACATCTACAATAGACAGAATAATGGCTCTTCTAAAGATATCCATATACTAATTCCTGGAAGTTCTAAATGTGATTGCACAGGCAAGGAGGAATTATAGCTATAAAGACAATGAAGGTTCTATATTGGTTAATCATAGAAGATCTTTATTAGTGTGGGAAGGGTTTAACTTATAAGCATCGTTTAAATGTGGAAAAAGGCAGAAATTTCAGGGAGATGTAAAAGTGCTGTGTTGCTGGCTTTAAAGATGGAGAAAAGACAACTCCATAGGGACATAGTCTTTGCAAGCTAGAAAATGCAAGGATGCAGTCTCTAGTGCCTCCTGAAGTACAGCCTTACCAACACCTTGATTTTAGCCCATGGAAGCCCATTTTGGACTTCTTTTTTTTTTTTTTTTTTTTTTATGGCAAGCTCAGCCTGCCCTGGGCCTGGGGCTGGTGCAGCATGTGGAGTCAGGAATCAAACCACGGTCCTGGCAGTTGCCTAAGCTTTCCTAAACAGGCGCTTTATACCACCAAACCATCTTGTCTTCCCTGGACTTCTAACTTGCTTGAGATTAGAAATTTATATTGTTTTAAATCAGTGAGTTAGTGATTATTACAGCAGCAGTAAGAAAAAGAATTAATAAAACTTCATGATATAGAAAAATTTATAGTGTAACACATAAATGAGATTTCTGCATCTTTTTAAATTAAGACTATAAATTTGGATATTATACTTATTAGAGATAGTGAGTCAAGCCAGCCCATGTTAAAGGGAGTGAAGACTATGTCAAGGCATGAGTACCAGAGAGTGGGCACCACTGGAAGCCATTTTAGTAGCTAACTGTCTACTACTTATAGAAATTAGTTTATTAGTGTCCTACTGTAGTGGTTGATACGTTGTGTCAACTTGAGAGGTTTAGAAGTTTAAGTGACTCAGCAGGGGGCTGGGGTCCTCAGTTTGTAAACATTCTCATCCCATATAAGAGGAGGGGGTGGAACTGATGTGAGTGCTACACCACCCTGAGAGTGCTTGAAAACATACACTAAAATAACCACAATGAAGCTAAGTGTGGTGGTACACACCTGTTATCCTAAGCCTCTGGGAGGCTGAGGTAAGAGGATCCCAAGTTAAAACCGAGCACAGGCACCTTAGCAACTTACTTGAGACACTATCTAAAAAAACAAGTTTTTTTAAAGGATGGCAATGTTGCTCCATGGTAGATTCCCTCTGGGTTCAATCACCAGTATCAGAATAAAAAACATACAATTCAATAAAAACAAGACAATTTTTTTAAAAAAACAAGGTATATTTGAGCACATATTTTGTCAAAAGAAATAGAGAATTACTTGTATTACAAAATAATAACATAGCCGAGCATGGTGGTGCATGCCTAAAATCCCAGCACTTGGGAGGCTGAGGCAGGAGGATTGCTGTGAGTTTGAGACCAGCCTGGGCTACAAAAGTGAGCTCAAGGCCAGCTTGAACTGCATAGCAAGACCTTGTCTCAAAAAGACAAAAAAAAAAAAAAAAAGTGATAATAATAACATAATGAAGTATTATTAAACCACCTCTCAAATAGCTAAAAGACTAGCATACCAAGTTTCATAAACAGCCAGAAGCCTCAGTTCTGTTTTTACACAGATAGCACACTCTTAAACATGCAACCCAACCTCAAGGTTTACTCAAGTGAGACTGTACAGTATGTACAAGAGTGGTGCTGAGTACTGATAGCAGTTTTGTTTAGAATAGCCTGAAATGTAGAAGTATTTTTTATTATATTGTGATAGGATCATGTGCATCTAATGAATTTAGAAATAAAACTAGATTACTGATAAGTGGAACAACATAGATGAATCACAGAAGCCTGGTAAGTGAAAAAGGTTAGACACAGAAGACAACATAGAGTAGGATTCCATTGAATGAAATTCTGGGCACAACTGTAATGATATCTTATTACTGGCAATTAGGACTAGAGGGAGTTAATTACCACAAAAGAGAACTATCCAGTGTGATATAAATGTTTTATATCTTAATTGTGGTGGTATTGTCTGCTACACATTTTTCAAAATTCATCAAACTACAATTAAAAAGGTCAAATGCTACTGTGTATAGGTTATATCTAAACAAAGCTGAACCAAAACAATCTTTGTTACCCAAACACAAGTCCCATTAAGTATTTTCTTCTACAGCAATATATTAATAAAATTAAGCTCCCTCGGAGTAGGTTTATGTATTCAGCTATTAGAGAATTCAAAGGGAAAGTTATTTCTGTCAGGGAGGACTGGCAGATAATAGAAATTTGGAACTCTGTACGATGACATCAGAGGACTGGAATTGAATTTGAAGTACGCAGGGTGGTCTAAGGGGGATGTAACAGAAATGATGACTAAAAAGCGGACAAATTTCTGAGAGCCTTATTTGGATAGCAGTCAAACATTAGACTGCTTTGGTTAAAGTAGAGTACTGTAGCATGCCTTTGTTCTAGAATGATCAAAAAGGAATTCACTATTGGGTTAATGACTTCTAACTGGAACAAGGGTAGAAAACTGTTATAATGAAGGATTAAAAATTTTTATTGGAGCAAGGAAGATAGCTCAGTAGAACAAGTGCCTACCTGGCAAGCACAAGGTCCTGATTTCAAAAAAAATTGTCACTAGTAAGGAGTTAATACAGAATTACAAGCATTGATGTTTATGAAGCACATAGGACAGGGCTTAAAACATGAGCACTGCTCTGATTGCTTTTAAAAATATATATTTCTTTTACTGTATCTTTCCTTTTAAAAATCTACCACATATCTTTTCCATAAGAGGTGTTTACTGATAAAATAATAGGGACTAGCATCCATGTATCAACAAGAAAGGGTAAGCATTTAATCAACATATTATTTTTTATGGTTTCCTGACACCTAAGTTATTTCCCTGTTTCTGCTGAAGCTAGGCCACCCTTTTCTTCTCCCTTTCAGATACCTTAAGAGGGTCAAGGGGCCTGGGAGGGCTGGACCCAGGTTCCAGGCGTACAGGCAGCATTACTTTTAGCTGTGTACTAATAGGATGCTTTATTCTCCAGAGTGATACATGCTAAGATGGGTTAGGCTCGGGCCAATGTACAGAACTGTACAAAGTACAGAACTGTATATGTACAGAATGGTATAAAGTGGGTCTCTGAGAAGAGGTCTTACTTGCCTTGATGTGAAAGAAAGGGAGGATGGAGGTGAAGATTACGAAGATGTGTTCAGTCCTGTGCTGATTCTGGTCTGGAATGTAGGTAGGTAAGACAGCCCCCAGTGTAGTCACTTTCAGGCAGGAGATGCCTGCCAGGCTTGAAGGGCTTTCTGTACCACATCTTCCCACTGGGTATCCAGTATTTCCTGAGCCCAGGCAGGAGCCCCTGGTACAGGCAGGCTTACTCCAGCCATTGTCCTTTTTGCCAGCTTTATGTGTTCTGGGTCAATGGGGATGAAACTGTGGCTGCTCAGAGCAGCAGCTCCCTCATCTTTGTTACCACTCTCTAACAAATGATGGGCCTGGCAAATGAAGCACCAGGGCCTGGATCCCATCCTGGACGTCAGCACCTACATCTTCTCCGCTTCCTGTGGGTGCCAGCTCTACCTATTGGGTTCAAGATCTTGGTTCATTAGTTGCTAGGAATAGCCCCTGGGCCTGCCCCTGGTCCATCTGTTCCTCCTTGGGTTCTTCACTGCTCCAGTCCCCAGTGCCCTCTGTGGGGTCTTGGTATGGTCCCAGGTCCTCACTTTGGTTGGGGAAGATACACTCAGAGCCCATGGTGTCTCCCGATATAACTGCTGCTGCCATGTGGGCTGCGGCTCCACATCCAGCCAGGCCAGCGCCTGGGCCTTAATCAGCATATTATATAGGCTTGCTTCTGATTTAATCTTGACAACAGAAGTATTCAGTATTATCCTTTTTAAACTGGAAACTTAGTCTTAGAAGAGCTTGAATTCTGTCCAATTCTAGTACCATGTGCACAGAAGGGTCAGTTTCCTAAAAGACTAGTGAGAGCCTACTAAACAATAAATGAGACTGGGATGTTGAAGGTGCTGTGAATAGGAATCTGCATTGCTGACTTATTTACTCATTGGTTGGTAATCTCAAAAAAAATTTTTTTTGAGAAACACTGTTTTTAAGACTTAGCAGATAGTTCTGTTGCATGGTTTCTAGTAATAAGAGTTACTAGAAATGAAAGTTAGCCCCATGCATCATCTATACCTTTGTCTAGTAAGATAGAAACTGTCTCTTGTAGTGTTTATAACGTAGCTGTGGCTCATCCTTTATAAGGTTAGTCCTTGTTTGAATCTACATTGTTAATGACCCACAGAGGCCTTTGCTTGGTAGCAGTATTGTTCCTTCCTCCCTTCCTTCCTTTCTTCCTTCATTTGTTTTTTCCTTTACCACTTTCCTGTTTATCTGAGATGTGTTCCTTTGTATTTACTATTTGTGTACAATATGGGATAAAAGTATATTTTTAGCATAATAAGTGAATTACAGTGGTTAACAAGTAGAAGAACAGATTTTCATAAACTGGATCTATAAGTGTGGAGCTTTTTTATGAGATAATTCAGACTTCTTAAATTTGTTTTTTTAGCCTCCTTACAAGTGTATCAGCTCTGAATAATTCTTTGTAGTATTATTAAAACTTTTTTATTATACATATTTATTATTTAAACAATCTGACCCTGTTGTTGTACTTTCAACAGTGATTCTTTTCTGGCACACCAAGAAAGTATGCAGCAGATGATGAGAAGTTTTTCTGAACCTTTTGGAAGAGACTTGCTCAGTGTCTCTGATGGTCAACAAAGAGCTCGTAATCGTACAAGACATCATGAGAATGATGATTCCTTGACTGTAAGTTCTTTATTTTAATGACATTTAAAGCGACAGTCCTGTGGGAATCTGAGAAAAATATTACATGATTGAGTATCAACAATGATAGCATATGACTAATATTTGTGTTATAGAAATATCTATTATTTAGAAAAGAGACCTGTTGAAAAGCTAAATCCTAGAATAATGACTTGTTAGGTATATAAAATTCCACTGCCCTATCATAACTTTTAGAACCGTAAGATCATATATTACAACTGAAATTTAAACCCATATTTTAATTTTGTTTTCACCTTATAATTTCCTCTTACATTTTAAATTAGAGCACACAAGGAAATTTTTTCCTGATCCCACATGCTTCTTTGTAAGGGGAGAAAAGAAAAGTTGCAGGAGGGCAAAGGGAGAAGAAAAATTAAGATGTACTATGGAACAGGAATGGTGATGTACACCTATAATCCCAGCACTTGCGAGGCTGAGGCAGGAACATTTCCACAAGTTCTAGGTCAGCCTGGGCTACATAAGGCATTCAGGCATTTTTTTATACATAAAAAAAGGTGTATTATGTACAAGTACAAATTTCCTATGATAAACATGACCATTATGTAAGGCAAATATGTACTAATAAAAAATTTTAAGCTGGGCATAGTGGCACATGCCTCTAATCGCTGCACTCTGAGGGCTGAGGCAGAAGGATCTTTGGGAGTTTCCAGGCCGACCTGGGCTACAAAGTGAGCCCAGGCTGAACTATACAGCAAGACTGCCTCAAAAAGACAAAAAAAATTTTTAAATAGTTGTAAAATCCAAAATATAATGCTTTGTTGCACTAAAAGACACTGATCTGTAAGGGAACACATGCACCTGGCATGGTCTGCATTGTGACAAAAGGATCTAAACCAAGAGTGGAACCTATGTGGTCTGAGTACAGAATGCAGAGTTTTCTCAGTCTTGGAAAGTTTTCTTTTTGTAAGATATGTGAATGAAGTGTTGGTGTCTTCACCAAAAGGTGCAACTTAGACCCTTATGTATAAAACTATGTATAAACAACTTCTGTACATACATATAGGATAGATTTTTGTTTAAAACTTACACAGCTATACATAAAAGTAGCTGGTATTAGTTAAGCCTGTGTCAACAGTTTGGATTTTTTTCACCTGAACATTTGGGACATATTTTCTCTTGGTTGATTAAAGCTGCAAATGCTGAATGTGTGAAAAAAGAAAAAAAAAAAGAAATCCAAAATATAATGCTTTGTCGCACTAAGATACACTGATCTTCTGCTTAGATTCCTTGGATCTTCCAAGTTAAAATTAAGCTTCATTTGTGGCCCAGAAGCCTTGCACACTGCAGTAAATGCTCTTAAAAGTCTTATCTGAGAGCACATCTGGAAAGTTATATACATATTCAACTAAAAGATGTTTATATATCATAATCATTTTTAAACATGTTTATTTCTATTGCCTTTTTAGCCTCAGACATGGCAGTTCTATAATAACAAATCCACAGCAGTTTCTGTAAAGATGAGTATCTGCAGTTAAAATGTAGAGACTAGAACCCAGTAAACACTGAATTGGCCAAATAGAAACTTTCAGAGTCTACCAGAAAAGCATTTTCATAGTTGCTCTTTGTAGTAAGCATAACCAAAGTGAAAGAACTGAGAACCTAAGATGTTTGATGAATGCAATTAATTTGCCACTTAAAATGAGTCTTCTGGGGCTGGGGAGATAGCGCTATAGAATAAGTGCTTGCCTAGTAAGTGCATGGTCCTGAGTTCAATCCCCAGTCCCACCAAAATAAATAAATAAATAAAATGAGTCTTCCGATCTTTTTCATGTTTATTATTTGCAAGCAGTATATCCACATTCAAACTAGATTTTTAAAATTAGTGGAGTAATACCATTATATATTTTTTCAGTGCTAATCAGTTTCCTCAACAGGTTAAAGTTAATATTGTCAAATTGAACAGAAAGTGAATTATGAGCATTAAAGTCATTTGAGATATCTGCTCCAGCTATAGCAATTATAATTGTAATATTAGTATCTCTGAGATATGTAGTTATACTGTATATTTTTAAATATTTTTATTATTACATCATACTACAACTGACGTTAATTGGATATCTTTCTAGGCAACAAGCTTTTCTCTTGTGCCTTTTGGGAGTTTTGGTGCCATGGTTCGTATCATAAGACATATCAGTTTAGCAACATTTGCTGGAAAATGTTTATTGCCCACTTACTAAAGCAAACTGGATTGGCATGCATCTTGCTAACTTTCATAGTGGCTTTTTAGTATTTGTACTGAGAACCTCTTTTTTATGTTTAAAATATGGAGTACTTAGACTTGTTTTCTGAAGCAAGTCATAAAATATAAAAAATCAATGTCTCGGTTACTCTTCTCTGGTTGCTAGGGCAAATACTTGACACCCAAAATGAAGGAAAGGAAGGATTATTTAGCTTACAGTTACTGGAAGTTTCAGTCCGTACTTGGCTGGCTCCAAGGCAGACTGGCATGTGGCAGAGAGTAGCAGTTCATGGTGGTGGCAAAGAGCAAGAGAGCAAGGGAGGAGTAGCAACAATAGCAACAGAGAGTAAGTGTGTCTTCTGCCCTACGTTGCATTCAGGCTATTTGCCCCAGGCTGGCTGTAGCACTCACACCCCAAGCAGCAGTCACACCCATAATCCCAGTGGATCATGAGTTAATCACAGACTGCAGAACTGTGTCTCAATGACTGCATGGGGTTTTGGGGAGACAAATATACACAAACCATAGCAATCAGTCTTCAAAAATAAAAAGCAGACACTGATACATACACCTTGGATTTGCAAGACTAGTCCCCATAGTTGTGTTTGAAAGTTGAGGACTTCCACATACCTTTCACAGGTCTCCAAGAGGTGAGAAAGCACATTTGGAAGTCTTCAGGTTAGGAGTTGTTTTTAGGGCTTCCTTGCCAGTATATTCATGCTGTTTTATTGCTCTGACCCAAGGCTGCTTTGCAAGTCTTTTCTCCCATTCCTGATTCTCTGGGCTGTGGTACTGTGTTTATGTTCCTCATTTCCAGTCCACACAAAAGCATCTGAAGAGCAGTAGAGAAGAGCATGATTTTTGGAGTGTTTTTATCTGTACTGTCATGAAAATTTTCTTTTTACTCTTTCATGCTGGGTTTGAACTTTTTACCACTCTGAAGTTCTATATATAATATTTGTTCTTCCTGACCAAAGAGGGATATTAATAAAATGATGGGAGAATTCAGTGAGCTATGGGAGCACAGATTGAAAAGAAAAGGATTTAACTGGAACCTTTTGAGATAGTGTGGGGTGGGTAGGGGGGTTGTGTTCAATCAGAGAAGACTTCATCAATCTTAAAGATTAGTAGGACCTTGCTAGGAAAAGCTAGATGGAAGAACAAAGAGTGAATGCAACACAGGAAAGTAGCATATACACAGATTCAGAGCCTGGGGAACTAAAAGATGTTCAGCGTCACTTGACCTTCATTAATATAGATGATGAGGTAGAGACCTGTTTAAGCCATTGTAAATATATGCACATTATCTTAAGAGCAGGAGAAGCATTTGATGGATTCTGTCATTAATGTGATGACAGATTCATATTCTCTTAAAGATGATTATGTCTGGAGGGAAAAAAGGGGGGTTATAGTGGAAGCAGGAAGGTGAAGACATTGTTGGAAGCATTTTGTATAAAGTATTAGTAATGGCTTCTATTTGGTAACAGCCATGATTATAAGGAAAAAAAACATCTCATTTGAAAGATAAAGATGTGAATGGCGAGAATTTGATAATTCATTGGTTGAAGCAGTAGAAAGGTAAAAGGGAAATATAGAATGCTTCTTCTGCAGGAGAGATAGATGAGAATACTACAGATAAAAAACAAAGAGCAGTGCATCCATGCAGATATGAAAGTGTAGTTGTCAAAACAGTCATTTCAGTATAGAGTGTTTTACTTTTGAGGCATCTGTGGATTGTCTAGGTCAACAGCAGAATATATGGGTATGAGCTGAGCTAGAGATGTTCTTTCTTTGCTATGCCTCCATGTGACAGTTAAGGACTTTACTACTGAGTTCTATTCTCAACCCAGGGTTAGAGGTTATTTAATTCATGCATCAAACATTTCATAGCCATTTTATGTGCTGTGAATTTTTTTTGAATTATATTTTAAGTATTAAGGATATAGCTATATTAGGCAGAAAAGGTAGCCCTGCACTGAAATTTCTATAAAGAAAACACAATCAGTAATAAAATGATTTCAAATAAAAACACTGCTGTGAAGGGGATAAAGCATAGTATTGATATAGAGAGTGTGGGATGGGAAGCAGAAGGTAGACAAGGAACAGGAGAGGTATGGCAGTGGTTCTTGAATGATGAGAAGCAACTAACAATGCTAAGAATCAGGAGACAGGGCTGGGGAGATAGCTTGGTGGTCTAAGCACCTGCCTGGAGAGCACAAGGTGATCCCCAGTACCACATCCTATGCAGGCCCTGGATCCCTGGATGTGCCGTACTGGTCACTGAAAACTGGGCGTGGTGGCACATGCTTGTAATCCCAGCACTGGGGAGACTGAGACAAGAGGATCACTAGCATCTGAGCTGCATAGTGAGACCCCATACCAAATAAATGCATAAAAGGTTTTAGAATAAAATAAAAACCAAGAGATAGAGCATTCAAGGCAGAGAGCGCAACACATACGAAATTTTGAAAGGCCTTACAAGCCCAGTAGACTCAGCTCCTAACCATGGGACAAGTACAGACAGCCCTTTAGTAGTAATTTTGCCAGTGAACTGAGAATACTCTGTTTCAAAATAATCTTAACTATTCCTCCTCCTTTTCTTCTTTTTTTTTTTTTTTAAATTAAGCCTCCTTTTCTTACAAATTATATCTCTTGGGTAGGATATAACTCAATTTAGCATTTTTAAAAAATTTGAGTATATTTCTTTGTGATTAATCTCTGAAATTAGATTAATTCTACTTAAAGATGTTATGTACTCAGAGATTCATCAGTATCTCCTCAAATCTAGGTGCCTTTGTTGTTCCCTATTATATTGAGTTCAGGTTCTAAAGAGAAATTTGTTTCTCCCATTTTACAAGCAGTAAAAACATGAAAGGCAGAACTAGGGATTTAATAATTCTTTATTGAGATCAAGCTTGATTCACAGTGAGAGAATCTCTAGGGAGATAGAACTAGCAGCATGGAACCACAGGATGCAGAAGGCTCTTGCTTCAACACAGGAAAGAGTTCGCTAGGGTGACTCCCATTGTTTTTAATAGTAGAGGATGCATCAGGAGACCCTAACATGCAGCCTAACCTTTATTTTTTGGTGAGTATATTGCAGTTTAAAAAATCTAAAATTAATAGAAGATTTTTTTCTAGAGCAAAGTGTTTCAACGTTAGCACTACTAACATTTTGGACCAGACAATTTTTTGTTCTGGGAGCTGTCTTGTGCCATTTAGCATATTTAACTGCATTCAGGCCTCCACACACTAGATGGCAATCACATACCTGTCTCAACTGTTAACCAGTATGGAGTAAATATAGTTATTGTCAAATAGCCCCTGTGCATAAAAATCAATCTTGTCTGAGAGACAAAGGAATGCTTAACCTCATGCTTTGAGGCTTATTGACAAAGTGGATTGGCCTTTTTCACCTGGACCCTAACTGATGAGACCAGGGCTGGCTACTAGAGAGGCACCTTCTGTCAGCCGTGTGAGGAGGTACTCAAGCTTAACTTGTTTTCATGATGGGATATTGAGAGAAAAAAAGGAAGAATTTGAATGCTATCTCATGCTAGCATTGTTCCAGCCCCAAAATATACCATATTGATATTTAATATCAATTAAATTGTTTCAAGAATGCTGACAAGTTTGTGTGTATTCATAGTTACATGCATGTATAATATAATATATAATGTATAATATAATATATAATTCACAGTCATACAATTTCCTAATTTCCCTAATCATTTACATTGGCTGTTTGACATTTTGAATATGGCTTAATTTGTTCTTTAAAACATAAATCATTCTCATTGGATAATACTGTAGTTATTTCTGCCTGGTTGGTTAGTGCATGAGATCCCACTAAATGAATTTGGGAAAATTTTGTTTCAGCTGTTTTTGAAAGACTGACTTGCTCTTTTGTGCTGTACTTGTAGTTAACACCATTACTTCCTAATATTCTGTAGCATACAGATGTCAGCCCTTTTCAGGCAATGGACCGAATGATGTCAAATATGCGAAACAGTATGCAGGAATTACAAAGGAACTTTGTAAGTCCTAAAACTAATGTGATGAGAATATTATTTTGTTAAGTATACCCTGTTATAGTGACTTTCAAAAAAATTTTAAACTAGTCTATAATAACTAAAAGGAAAATCTTACATAATTAACCCATACATAGCAGTTGTACAATTTATAGATAAAACAAAGTATATGCATACAAAAAGATATGCTATTTACAATGGTGCTGTTTTATTCCATGTTTTAAAACTCTTGGTCATGTCCCACTGAATTTATTTCACAACCTACAATTTTGAAACAATGGTTAATGTACACAATTTTAAAAATTGAACCTTAAAAACATTTGTTCTGCTCTTATAAGTGAATATTTTATATGAGCTTTCATGATTTATAACCTGTTACCAAAAATGATTTGTAGCCTCTAAGACATCATGTTTACTGGAACTCTGAAAATGAAAATTTCAAGAATGTTGTTTAGGTGCTAGGTTAGATCCACACAATCCAAATACAATATTTATAAGCTAGAACTAATATATTTTTCTATTCATAATATTAAAATAAAAACTTGATTCAATCTGAAATTTTATTTCTTTAGCCAGCTGAGGCAGACTGGCGCAAGCTGTGGGGCTGAGGATTGAATCACAATCTCCTGTACCTGCCTAAGCTTTCTGAAGCAGGTGCTTTTAGACCACTGAGCTATCTTGCTGGCCCTGAAATCTGAAATTTTAAATCATTCTGTTCATCCAGTTTAGATTTTATGAATCATTTTAGAATAGCTAAATCAAACTTCACAGGGCATAGCTAACATCTCAAGGTTGACCATATTATACACAAGATTCAACTACAGGCTATGGACATATCACAGGTTTTAAGGGCCCAGCATCTTTATTTACATCTAAGGCACTAAGACTCAATAATTTAAGGATATCTGAGCAGATCACTTGTTATAGTTTCTTAAAAGAGTAAAAATTTGTATCAAAACTAAAGGAGGTTGGCCCGGCAGGATGGCTCAGTGGTCTAAAGCGCCTGCTTAGCTTAGGCGGCTGTAGGGACCGCGGTTCAATCCCCGGCACCACATGCTGTGCCTGCCCTGCCCTCAGGGCAGGCTGAGCCGGCCATAAAACAAACAAACAAACAAACAAACAAACAAATAAATAAATAAATAAAAACTAAAGGAGGTTATGGAGGTGACAACTGGATAAAGACTATTGGTAGTATGCTCTCCTTACTAGCACAGATAGCTAGTGTTGTTACTTATTTGTACCTTTTGGCATTAATTCTTCATATCTGACCTGACTTTGTTTGCAATCTCTTTTTGCCTGTAGGACCACCTTTCACTGGATCCAAATGGACATTCATTTTGTTCTTCCTCAGTAATGAGTTATTCCAAAATAGGAGATGAGCCACCAAAGGTTTTCCAGGCTTCAACTCAAACCCGTAGAGCTCCAGGAGGAGTATGTATTTATAAGCATTTTTAGAGCTTCATCATATTGTGGGTGATGGGTTGCCTACATCAAATATTATTACATTTGATCTGGTAAAGAGTGGCAGGGTGGGTACAGAGGCCTGATGGTAAGGCCTACATCTGGGAAAACCATTAAAGTTCAGCTGTCTTTAGAGAATGGCATTGTTTGTCCTGTCTACCTCCATGTCCATAAAGATGACTTTCCTTATGCAATTATCTATCTTTTATCTTCACATATGGACAAGATAACAATAATAAAAAATATCTGTTTCATGAAGTAAATGCCTACCTATAGTTAATTTTTTGACCAAATGAAATATTTCAAGTATACAGAAAACGTATAGTGAATATCCATTTCCCTGCCACCCAGTTTAGTCTGATCATAACATTTTTCCCTATTTGGTTGTAATTATCTTTGTTTATTTTTAAGCAAAAATGTTACAGATACAATTAAAGCTCCCATTGTACTCTTTCCAGTCCCTTTTATATTTCTCATTTTTCTGTGTTTGAAATGTGTCATCATTATGCATATGTTCATAGTTTTATTATTTATGCACACATATCTTATTATTGCATGTGTCCTTGGAACTTGCCCTTGCACATTAATACATTTCTAAGATTTATTCAAACTTGATATTTTAAATTTTTTTAGGGGCCCGGCGGGATGGCTCAGCGGTCTGGAGCACCTGCTTGGGAAAGCTTGGGCGGCATCAAGGACCGCGGTTCGATCCCCGGCACCACATGCTGCGCCGGCCCTGCCCTCGGGACGGGCTGGGCCAGCCATAAAAATGAGTGAATAAACAAACAAAGGTTCTGAAACAAGAAAAAATAAATAAATAAATTAAATTTTTTTAAAAAGTTGATAAATTACAGTCCTGGTTTATCTGTTTTAACTTCTATATACTATCCAAAATATAAATAGTGCACAAGTTTTTAATCTTTTTCTGTTATGTCAGTTGTATCTAATTTTGCACTAAATTATCATAATATAGGTCAGGTATTGTAAAATACCTAGAATTGGTATTGCTGGGTTGTAGGGTGTGTGCACATTCATTTTCATTTAGAAACTATCAGGTTACCATAGTGATTATAACTGTTGGCTTCTACAAACTCTGGTATGAATTGCTTGTGAATTCCCACTCCTCCATTTCCTTATTAGAATTTAGAGTGGGCCAAGGAGATAGCCCCACAGTATAAGCACCTGCATGGCAAGTGTAAGGTCCTGAGATCAACCCCAATACAAAAAAAAAGAACTTATAGTAAAAGTTTTGATTTTTCCAGACTAAAGAATGGGAAATAGTTAATGTTTAGTTTCCCCATGTTTTAGTTCTCTTATACCTTTAATGATACTCTTGCCATAGTTCTGCAAATTCATCTTAGACATTTTAATCTTGACTTGCTAAGAATGACTCTTAAATGTAAATGATACAAAGATGTCTCATAGCTAATCTTGTTAATTTTCGGCTATCATAAATATTCTAATAACATTTCCATACAGTTAATAAGGGGATATGGTAAGATTCACACCCATCAACATGATTGATGAATAGTTGCCATTGCTTGTAGGACTGTAGCATGCACTTCCATCTATTACATTGTCAAAGTCAGTATTAAAGGCCCTGAGTTTTAAATAATTAAGTCCTTCTTTATTAATATTTTATTATAATTTGAAAAAGTTAAATTATATTCATATTTGTCCTAGACATTTTTTATTTTAAACATTTCAGAAAATATCAAAGAATCATTATCACAATTATATTATAAATTGATAATAGAATTAAGTATACTTACTTCTTTAAAAAAATGTGGTAGTAGAGATAGATTCTAATTGAGCTATATGCTCAGCCCTTTTTTTTATTTTGAAATGAGTTTTCTCTAAGTTATTAATTGGCCAGGTAGAAATCAAGCTTGTGCTCCTTCTGCCTCAACCTCCCATACTGCTGAGATTATAGGTCTGTGCCATAATACCCAGCTAGTTACTCATTATTTTTAGAGGGGCAGATCTATGATTTTACTTTAATAAGGAACACGACTCTAAGAAATTTAGAATTAAGTAAATTTTTATATGTTTAAATACTGTTTGTTTTATTTTTTACAGATAAAGGAAACCAGGAGAGCAATGAGAGATTCTGACAGTGGACTACAAAAAATGGCTGTTGGTCATCATATCAATGATCGAGCTCATGTTATTAAAAAATCAAAGAACAATAAGACTGGAGATGAGGAAGTCAATCAAGAGTTCATCAACATGAGTGAAAGTAAGTTATTACAAAAGTATTCTTTCCCCCCAAATTAAACTGTTAAATCAGTTTCATTTGCAGAACTTGATTAATTTTCTTATAGGGATGTTTCATAAGATATAAGTTATAAAGAATATGTGTGAGGAATGCTCTGTCAAAGTAATAAAGTTGTGTTTTAATCATTTCATAATGATGTTTTTACAGTGTTTCTTAGGCAGTGTGAGGCATTGTTTATTTTCTTGTTTTATACTTGGAAAGTAGAATTTTAAATTGTTTTTTAGTAATGGTGCCAATAAGTAAAATGAGTTTTAAATGGTTTTTATCAAGGAAGCACATTTGAAAAATAAGAAAAAAATCATCTCTAATCCCAACTCCCAATGAATACTATTAATGATTTAGTATGTTTATTGCTAATTTTATGTATTATAAACATGTAATAATTTTATAGATCATATTATGCTTATTTTAATTGACCATTATAATTGTAAAAATCACCTATTGCCTTATTTTTAAAAGCATAAGTAGAAACCTATGTGTTTTATCATGATTAGATCATAATTTGCTTAAACCATTTTGTATTTTAAAAACCTAGGCTTTTATATAGCTTTTAATTCTTGGTCTATGCTAGATAATATATATCTTATCAAGTAAGTCTTTTATTTTCTAGATTTTTATTCATTCTTTAAAACTTTTAAGGCCTTCAGGCATCCTAATCCTTCTCATTATAATTTTAAGTCTACTAAAATACATTAAGTTTATAGCAAATTAATCATCCTTACTTTAGTAGTAATATTGTTATTTGTATTTTAACTTAAAATGAAATTACATTGAAATTTAGTCATATTCACCTATTTTCAGAATCTATTTTGAGTAATGTTTTAAAGTAGAAGGTTTATATTATTATATTATTTTAGCAAAATATATTAAACTGGGTTTGCTAAAATTATTCTGTTAATAAGATGATAGCCACAATATCTTGTCCTTCTTGTAAACTTTATAATTATCATCTAAATCTATATTGACTACTTAACAATAAGTAACATGCTGGAGAAATTTTTGGTTTAGAAATATATTATTATAAAGATGGTGTGACAGAACAAAAGCTGTCCTCTATGTATCATGTTATGGAAATTAGACTACGTACTTCCATGACACCATAAGGGAGCAGTCAGATTGCTCATTGACAATAGAATTATGAGGTGAAATTAGACAGGAAGCTGGGAGGTGCATAGGAAGCCGGCCCCAGGAAGAGTGTCTCAGAACAAGAACACCACTGCAAGATCATTGATAGACAGACCATGGCTAAGTGGGACTGAGTCAACCAGTCCATTGTTTGATGAGACAGGTGAGTGAAAAATTAGATCATCAATAGAAATGGAGGAGCAAAAACAAGAAAAGGAATATTATCCTAACCAAAGACACTTGTATTTGAAACAGCCTCCTGCCTCTGCTTTTAGGGTAAGCTGATGAAAACCCAAGGCCAGTATGAAGTATAGGGGAAGCCAGGCACTGAGTGACTGTTGATATCTAAGTATTATATTCCCTTTATTTTTATGTTTGATGTAGGTGATGCTCATGCATTTGATGATGAGTGGCAAAATGAGATTCTGAAGTATAAACCAGGGAGACAATGGCACAATCTAGAAAACACTAGAATGCAAAGTGTTGGTCATGAGAATTTGGGAACCAGAGAAATTAAAAGAAGGTAAAAGTTATTTTTAAACAGTATTTTTAAAGAAGACTTAGAATAAATGTTATATTGTGTAGTATCTGTCTGTATATATTTCATGTATATTAGATATTTTGGAAAAATTTTGCAGAAGCTTTAGCTTTCCTTGGAATATCTGGGGAAAACAATTGTCTTTTTTTTTTTTTTTTTTTTATGAATGCTCCTGCCCTGCAGGAGGTATTCATGTCACTGCTCTTTTTAACAGCCATCTGTTTGTCCCCATCATCCACCGATTTAACAAGGAATTATTAAAATAAGGGATCATTATACATGTAGTACTATTCTGGAATTGCAAATTAAAATTTGTTTATGTGCTAAAAACTGGAAAACAATACCTGTTCCTATTAAAATTAAACTCCACAGAGACACAGGCTTAGCCAGGCTTTTTTTTATTATTATTATTTTTAGAATAGAAAATTTATTGGGAAAGAAAGATTCTGTCCAAGAGGGGAACAGAAGGGAGACCCTAGTGAGTTGCCCTTAGCCAGGCTTTAAAACAGAATCTGTTCTAGTCTCTAAGAGACTGGAGGGTTGTAGCAGAAGATAGAAACCTGTACAGAAGCATGGAAAGTGGATAGTGAATAAATCAGAAGTGTGTGCCTTCATCTGTTCTTGAGTCCTCAGATCTAACCATCTCTACTGGGATAACATGGAATCTCAGTTGTCTTTTGATTTCTATTTCCCTAATAGCCAAGGAAGGTAAATATTTTTCGTGTATCTGTTAGCCATTGATCTCTTTTTTTGAGAAATATTTACTCATTTAAAGTGCCTATTTTTGGGCCCAGCGGGATGGCTCAGTGGTCTAAAGCACCTGCTTGGGAAAGCTTGGGTGGCTTCAAGGACCGCGGTTCGATCCCCGGCACCACATACTGCGCCAGCCCTGCCCTCGGGGCGGGCTGAGCCGGCCATAAAAATGAGTGAATAAACAAACAAAGGTTCTGAAACAAGAAAAATAAATAAATAAATAAATAAAATTTAAAAAAATATAAATAAATAAAAATAAAGTGCCTATTTTTGAGTGAGTCTTTTATTTTTTGGGAGGGTCACCTAATTTGCTTATATCTTTTTTAGCTATTAATCCTCTAAAGAGAAGCTGGCAAAAAAAAAAAAAAAATGTTCCCATTGTATAGATTGTTTCCTCACACTGCTGATTGTTTCCTTTGCTATGCAGAAACTTTTACATTTTGTATAACCCCATTTGTAGATACTTGAAATTTCTTGCATAATTGGGATTTTGTTCAGGAAGTTATTGTTCAGGAAGTACCACACACACATCAGCCAGGCGCCTCTCACAAGCCCCACCTCTAAACACAGGAGGCTTTTGGAAAAGTCTACACCTAAGCCCTAATATCTAGTTTGGGTATTGGTATTACTAGCTTCATAGAATGAACTTGTCAGTGTTCCTTTTCTTTCAATTTCATGCAAGAGTCTGAGAAGTATTGTGGTACTTCTCTAAAGTTCTGACAAATTCTATTTCCTGGATTTCTCTAAGTTGCTACTGTTTTATTATTGTTTCAGTTTCATTGCCTGTTATTAGTCTACTCAGGACTTTTATATCTTCTTGCTTTAGTTTATTGTCATATATGTCTAAAATTTATCTATTTCTTTTAGATTTTCCATGCAGGATCTCATAGGCACAGACAGTGCAACCCTGGTGGTTCTGTCAGAGATCCCTCAAGGGTTCCAGATCCTCAACTAGGACCTTGTCCTGTGTTCCTCTCTGTCCCTTTGGCTCCATGTTCCCTGCCCTCTGAGTGCTTCTCTGACATGCACTTTACTTAGTGAGGGGGCCCCCTGCCAGTCAGAGGAGAGTTGGGCCAGGTGGGCCCTGGGCACTGGTTATTGGGCTGGCGCCATACTGCACTTGGCTTCTCAGCAGGGGCTCTGAGCAATGCAGGGATGGGAAGCAGCGCCCTGTGGTTAGATTCCATGAGATGAACTCTGGTGGACCTTGGTGTGAGTCTTGTGCATCTGATGAGTGCCGCTGCCTTTAGTTGCCTCACCACGGTCCTTGACTTCTATTATAATTATTATAAGTGTAGTCAGTGGCCATCATACTGCACAGCAAGGCTTAAGCTGTAAATAAATCTGTACAACAGCTGTTGTTTTCTTAAATGTTCAGTAAAGTAGTCTGCATCATATTTTTCAAAGCTATTAGGGTACTGTACTTTTAGGATAAAACTTTTCTTTATTTATTAGCATGTTCACTTTGTAGTGACTTTTAAAGCATTGGCCTTTAAAAAAATAATACTAAACCTGGTGTGGTGTTACATGCCTGTAATCTCAGCACTCTGGGAGGTAGACGACTCCGGGAGGTAGACGCAGGAGGATCACAAGTTCAAGCACAGCTTAGGCAATTCAGTGACCTAGAGAAGACATGCTTAAAGTCAAAAAGTAGTGTTTTTAAAGGGCTGGAGATATAGCTCAGTAGTACAGAGGCCCAGAGTTGAGTCTCCAGTCTCTTCTCACCATAAATACAAAAGATACTAATGATCTTACATGTATCTCTCAGGGAGAAACATCTTCAGAGTCCAGCCATCGAAAGTAAAAGAAGATCAGATGTTTTTGTGAACAAACTCAACATCAAGGGATCACCTGTGAAAATCAACAAAAAATAAATAGCTGTGCATTTGATTTGTTAAGTTTTGGGTTGTTTTAACAGAGAAAGTAATGGTGCTGGGTATTATATAAATAAGACCAATTTCCTATTGTAAAATCAGTACTGTACTTTGCAACTTTCTTCTGTTACCTGAATGTTGTTGGAAGTTCTAGCTTTGTATTGTTCCTACTTTAGGAATAAAACTTTGATTTTCACTGTGATTAAATGGTTAAACATTCTTAAAACTCTTTAAGACATAGTAATTTCTAAAGCCTGTATCCTGATTTTGCTTTCTGAATTATTTTTGCATTGGCTGTATTTTTGTGCATTTATCAATTATAGAGCTGGTCCTATTATTTATAGCTATAAGAAAGCAAGACCTTAAAAATGGGTCCATTTCAACCACCACAATAGGGTGATATGAGCCAAGCATGCACACACCTCCCATTGTAGCCCTTACACAGTGAGGCAAAGGGAAGGCAACTGTATAGCTTGCTTGGACCATATCCAGAAACCCTATTTTAGAAAAAGCAAACAAACACAAAAATTATATTAGAGTGATGTTAATAAAGGTTTAATTAGCTTATCTCAATTTTTATACTGTTATATAGGCCACTAGCTTAAAGCTTTAAAAATAATAATTCTAATACTAGTACTATTATGTAAGTAATAAAACTATTAATAATAAAGGTAAAAAAGTACTGTTATGTAAAAGTTATTAGTTATTTTGATAGAGTCAAGAATTAAAGAAAAGGGGCTGAGGAGATAGCTCTGTGGCACAAGTGCCTGCCTGGCAAGTGCAAAGTCGTCAGTTCGAACCCCGGGCCCACAAAAGAATTTAAAAAAAGGAAAAGCAGAACTACACGGGGCAGCTGTGGCTGCTGCTCTGGCCAGAGAATAGGGAGGTGGAGCCAGGGGATTGGCCACAGCCCTGTGGCCTTGGGGACTGTGATCTGTTCTCACAGGCAACCTGAGACCAGCTTCCTCCAGAGCGAGGTGACCTGTGGGATGGTGGTCACTAAGATGGCGGCTGCCTCACAAAGTGCTGTTTCCTTCTGCAGGGGCAGCATCTTGTTTGGGGGCTCCTATTCCTGGGCCAATTTCACCATCCTGGCTGTGGGCATGTGGGCTGTGGTGCAGCAGGACTCCATTGACACCATAGCATGTTTCTAGAGGGCCTGCTGGCCACCATCTTGCTGGACATCATATACATCAACATCTTCTGTCCTCGGGGCGCCATCTAAGCCACAGGTCGCTTCAGTGCTGGCATGGCCATCTTCAGCCTGCTGCGCAAGCCTTTCTCCTGCTACCTGGTACACCACATGTATAGCAAGCGCGGGGGTGAGCTTTGCTTCCACTGCGACTTTCGTGGGCCTTCTCAGGGGCACAGTGCTTACCAGACGATCAACTCCATGGAGGGGCCTGCAGAACCCTTCATGGACCTTGAGGCCAGGGGTCCAGATGCCCGAAGGTACTGAAGCTGGCTCCCTACCACCTTGCCCTTGCCCACCACATCACAATCCTGATGTGTAGCAGGCTCTGGGGACACCTCTGACCTTCACTGGACCTAAGATGCAATTATTTTCCTGTCTCCATTTCAGGGGTTGTCAAAATCTGCCCAAGGAAGCATGCCTTCCCAGTCCCATGAACTCACCTGTCCTCACTCTAAGGCCTGCTGTCCCCCAAGAGAGCACCCCATGAGTCCTCATGCTGGATCTGTGGCCTCTCTTTTTGACCTCCCACCCCACAGTTGCACCATGCAGGCCTCAGGCCCAGTTGCATGTAGCCAAGGGTGATCTCCTGAACCTGCCCCCAGTTTATCAGGCCTTTGGGTCCCAAGCTGTGAGAGTTCAGGTCACACTCAGCTCCAGGAGCAGATGGCATGGGAGTGTGGTTCCATGCTTCTCACTGCCTGGCTGTGTGGTGCCTGGCACCCAGGCCTGGACTCCAGAGGACCTGCCACAGCCTGCAGCTGCCCTTCTTGGAGCTATGATGTTACAGTTGAAGGATTCTAGGGCAGCACTGAGCCGTGTTGAATTTCCCAGCTGGATAGGTGGCTGGCTGGCTTGCCATTCCTGGGACCGTTTCCTGAGTCCCAGGGGAAATCCCGAGTGAACTGGAACTGCCCAGGTTAGCCTGACATGGCCAGAGCAAGTAGGAGTGCCCGCTAGGCGTGCCTCACAGTACCATGACAGAGAGGGCATGGTCAGTGTGGCACACATCCTTTCTCTGACTCAGGTTATTAGGCAGCCTGTTGTTAGCAGGCTGGAGAAGGTGGCTGGGGCCCGACTGCAAAGCTAAGACCAGATGTTTCTGTTCCTTCACTTTCTTGTTCATTACCATAGATAAGATCCATATACATCCTCATGGTTTCCAGCTTTCACTCAAAAGGACAGAATCCCCTCCAAAGGTTAAGTTCCAGGCCTCAGAGAAAGTCCAAACTGTGGGTGAGCAGAGGGGTTATAAAAATCTCAGGTCCTCAAACTCAATGGAGCCGTCTGCCTAGAGTACATAGGGACCTCTGAATTAGGTAAGCACACCCTATTTTATTTGCCCAAGAACTGTGACCTCAGAAAAAAGGAAAGCATGCCTGGCGTGGTGGTGGACGCCTATAATCCCAGCACTTGGGAGGCTGAGGCAGGAGGATCAGTGTGAGCTCAAGACCAGCCTGGGCTACAGAAGTGAGTGCAAGGCCAGCCTGAACTGCATAGTGAGATCCTGTCTCAAAATGACGAAGGAAGGGAAGGAGGGAGGGAGGGAGGGAAGGAAGGAAGGAAGGAAGGAAGGAAGGAAGGAAGGAAGGAAGGAAGGAAGGAAAAAAGAAAAGTACATTCCTTAAAAGATCCAGTAACGTGGATACAACCTGAGGCCTCCGTCAGGGCAACCGCCATTTCAGTGCTTCTCACTTCTTTTTTTTTTTTTTTAAGAATTTTTTATTTTATTTTATTTTTTTCTTGTTTCACGACTTTTGTTTGTTTGTTTATTTATTTTTATGGCCAGCTCAGCCTGCCCTCAGGGCAGGGCTGGCACAACATGTGGTGCCGGGGATCGAACCGCGGTCCCTGCAGCCGCCTGCAGGCGCTTTAGACCACTGAGCCATCCTGCCGGGCCCTCACTTCTGAAAAATCTGTCATTTTGCAATAAATGCTGCCTACTCTGGGAAAGGAGAAAAGAAAAAGTTCCAAATGCTAATGTACACATATCTTTTGTTACTTCTTTATACACTACATTTTTTTTTCATTTTATATTACATAACATTCAAAATAATTCCTATTCACTTTTCTCTTTAACTTCTTAACATGACATATTTCTGTTCTTTCCCACAAATGAGTTTAACCTACTCCAAGGTCAACATTGTAAAGTTGGAGAGTCCTTGGAGGAACTCTGCTTCGCCCTTTTTTGACATTTAGCAAAATGCATTTGCTACTGTGAAGACTAGCATGATCAAGTATGTCAGAATACATTAGGTGTTTTTCAACAAAATGTTAAATAATTCAGTTGTTCCTGTTTTTAATTGTACCATTTAAAAATTCAACATAGCTTTTTAACTCAAGAATTCACACATTATTTTATAAAGGCTAGGGAAGAAATCTGTAAGAATAAAAAATCTGAACTCTTATTTGTTGCCTAAGACCAAAAACAATCCACTACCAAGGTGTAATTCTAAGTATTTTTCTTTGTAAGTTAGAAGCAATATTATGTGACTCTCCTCATAACTCCTTCAGTTTCCTATATTCTCTGCCTGATATTTTTCCTATTCTGACACTTGTGCCTTTAATTAGTCATTAAAATAAGATGCAAATGTATTAATTCATTTTGTAAGTGAAATTAATTGAGCATGCATTAGTTAAAGTAGACCTTTTATGCATAGTTTTGTATACTAATAACATGTAGGGTATAAATTTTAAATAACACTTCTACATTAATCTATTTGATAGAGCAATATCTTAATAGATACTCTCTGGCTAAATAATTAACAGTGATCATCTGAATCATTACGTTCAAGTCTGAAATCATGCTTTGGTAAATTATTGTGTTTAGTGCAGTGTTTACATCATGTAGCACTTAGAGAATTTTTACAGACTTTTCCGCTCAGTTTGTTTATCATGAAATCAAACTGAAATAAATATAATTGTATTGACAAAAATATATCCTTTATTTATTTGGTATAGAGTCTTGCTACACAGCTGCGACTTGTAGTAATTCATAGTGATCGTCTTTTGTCTCAACCTCCCCACCACTGGGATTACAGGTGTGTACCACCATGCCTAGTTTTGGTGGCTGGTACAGAGCTTCTAGGGTAGTAAAGTATGTGGTGCTGGGGATCGAACTTAGGTCCCTGCACCTGCCAAGCAGGTGCTTAGATGGCTTAGATATCTGCCCAGCCCTATATATATTTACTTTTATGCTATGATGCTTTTTCTTAGTGGAAATTTATAAAAGATGTGACAAGTACAGATTAAGTATCAGATAGTGGCCAGCCATGGTGGCATATGTTTATAACCCCAGCACTTGGGAGGCTGAGGCAGGAGGATCACGAGGAGTTCAAGAGCAATCTAGGCTACATAATGAGTTGAAGGCTAGCCTGAACCACATAGCAAGACCCCATTCATAAAACAAGCAACAACAAAAATCAGATAGTACCCAGCATGTGGCCTCAGCTATATTTTTTTTCAGTGTTTCTAGTTGTGCCCTACAAATGATGGAACTATTAGAAGTTATTCATTGAGACAGATAACATTCTAATAATGCATACATTCACATGTTTTCAAATAAGGCTTAAGGCTTGTTAGTAATAATTACATTATGCCACAGGTAATAATTATATTTGTAAAAATCATATTTTGATTATTAACATTTGAAACTAATGTAAGCTAATTCTCCTTTTCACTTTCACTGCTCTGTTCTGGTGTACATCAGTTATTAAATATAACATGTTTCATGATAGCCATAAAACTTCTGTAACATTTTATTCAAATTATCTTCCACTTCAAATTTACTAAAATTGTATGTACTGAAGCTCAGCTTAAATTGCTGAAAATTAATGTGGACATTGGATTTAGAAAGCCATTGCCTCAATTAGGAAAGTCATTGCCTTTTCCTTAAAATTGCTTGAGTTTTATCCCAGAAACAAGTGTCAGGAGCAGTCATTTTCTTTGGCTTGGTATAAATGATGACTTGCCCTTAAACTGCATTAGTGGAAATACTTGCAGTGCAAAGAGGTAATTACCCTTTGCCCGTGCAGTTGTTCCTCCGTAGTGGGCTGAAGAGACTCATTCCTATGGGAGCAGATGCAGAATTGTATTAAGATTTAGCAGTCCTCGAGCCTTCAGACTCATAGCTCCTTTATCACTGGTTTGAAGCATAAACAAGTAAATGTAAACACAAAGTGCTGTTCTTCTACAAATGCTGTTATATTGCTTAGTCTTTGGAATTTGAAAATTGTAAAATGCAAAAAGTGGACATTCTACAAAATCTCTTACCAGAATGCCTCAAAACTTACCTGCCAGCCAGACACGGTTTTCCCCTCTTTTGCCATTGGGTGTGATTTGCTTGTTTGGCGGCCTTCCTCCCTGCCCCCTTCTTTCATCCTTTTTTTCTCTCTCTGCTCCATATCTCTCGGTCTCTCTCCGTTTCCCTTGCTCTCTCAGCATTTCTGGGGGTAAAGCCTTCTTTGATAAGCAGTCTAAGATCCATAAACTGCAAAAAGAAAACAAGACCCAGACAACACAATGCCACAGCACTTTCCAAGTTCTTTAGTCCTTAATCAATGTCTTTCTCCCAGAAAAATCAGTTAATAGTCAGCTAAAGCAGCACAGGCCTGTAATCCCAGGCTGGGAGAAGATTTCAAGGCCAACCAGGACTCCACCGGGAGATACTGCCTTAGTGTGTACACACACACAGACACACAGACACACACACCAGTGTCTTATTGTTAAATATTCTTTTTCATTTTTTGGCTTGGAGCAGCAGGAAGAAATGTATGTGTTTCATCTCATCTAGAATCAGGTCTCTTCTCTCAAATAGTGCTTTATATGTTTTAACTCTGTTATTAGGCCTATGTAACAAATTAAAACATCTTCCTGGTAATTAAATCTTCTATTACTTGGTAGACTTTAGTAATCATTTTGCCTTGCTTTGGTATAATATAGGTGTATGAGGCTCAAGGTGTCTTATAATTGCTTGTTATATCTGTTCCAAAAGTGTCAACTTTTAATGTATTCTTGGATATGACTTTTGTTAGCAGCAGTGAGTTGTATTCTTTTTTAAAAAATGAAGTGATAATTTCTGTCTTTTACCTGAAAAGTTTGATTACTTTTATACATAAAGTTTGATTATATACATATTATATATTATTTGTACTATTTGATTTTTTAAACCAGGGGTTGAACTTGGGACCTTGTGCTTGCCAGGCGGGTGCTTCTGCCACTGAGCTTTCTCTCTGGCTATTTCCTTTTTTCTCCTTAGATTGTTTTTACCTTTTCTTCATTTCCTTTTCTTTATTATTCACCTTTCATGTCCTGTGCTGTGATGGTTTTTTTAGTGGCTGCTATATTTTGACAGTCATTCTTAGCAGTCATCAGTTCAATGTTTGTCTATATTTGAGTGCCTAAGAATACAAGGAGCTTAGAAGATTTTAATTCTGACCAGCCCCTTCCAACCCTTACTTACTCTCTCTTGTTTTCCAAAACATTACAGCATTCATCACTATTCTTATAAAGCTAGGTGATTTTTTAAAATTAAAATAATTTCATAAAAATGTTGACTTTTCAGATGATTTAAATAGGCAAAAGATACATCATCTTCATGTGCCTAGTAACACAGAAATAAAAAGAAAAATATAGTTCTGGGAGGGAAAATATCTTGTGTTAGAAGTCTTCCAAAATTGAAAACAAAAGGCAGTGCTCTGAAACTAACTGATGAACATGTAGATGAAAATCTGGCCAGGCGTGGTGGTGCATGCCTGTAATCCCAGCACTTGGGAGGCTGAGGCAGGAGGATCACTGCAAGTTCAAGACCAGCCTGGACTACAAAAGTGAGCTCAAGGCCAGCCTGAACTGCATAGTGAGATCCTGCCTCAAAAAATAAATAAATAAATAAATAAATAAATAAATAAATAAATAAAATCTGTCACTTTATATTTAAAAACTCAATTCTTGAAGTAATTCACTAGCTTACAAAAGAATTAAAAATAAATATTAATCATACACACCTTATTTTCCCCCAAATAAATCTTATTTTCAGGGGATGTCACATTTTTTTCAGGTACAACAATGTACATTTATTCAAATACAAAGATTGGTTTCAAACCCTGACTTCAGACCTGAATTTTTCATGATTGCATTTCCTGTAGAATCATTGGCCCTGATCTCTCCTGTCCAGCAATGAGCTGTTCTTAAACAAGCACTACTTGTGCATGTAGCCTGCTTCTAGCACATCAACGACACAGAAGTCAATGATTTGACCCCAGGAATTTTTCACCCAAGTCACAACGCCTTGCAGGCCAGGATTCACAAAGATTTTCTGTTAAATGAGATGTTAATTGAAGATGACTGAGACAGGAATGGCAACAAAGATGATGACAGTTAAGAGTGATAGTCCAATGTAAGTCCATTTCAGTTAAATAAATTGTTTAAAGAAAAAAAAAAGAGTGATAGTCCACAAAAAAGCTGAAAAGTTGCAGGGACCAAACCATAGAAAATGTTTATTTCACCTAACTGCTTTAAGTACATGTGTTTTAACATTTGACAGTGAATTATAAAAATTCATATTAGGCCAGGTGTGGTGGCACAATGCCTATAAATCCCAGCTCTTGGGAGGTTGTGGCAAGAGGATTGCCAGGAGTTTGAGGCCAGGCTGGCCTCCATAATGAGTTCAAGATCAGCATGAACTACATAGAGCGACCCTGCCTCAAAAAAGAAAACACTTGATTAGATGCAACTGTATCTGTTCATCACAGTGCATGGGGCATTTAGCAATGTTTCAAGCTCATGTGTTTACATAGGTGTTTACTGATAGGTTTTAGTGGCAGCAGCAATGGTGGTAGCAGTGTGGCAGAGAAGTAGAAATGGAGGAAGAAGGTTTTATTAACATGGAGAGGATTGCAAGCAGGGAAATGGGCAGATCCTGTAACCTGAGACAGAGAGGATGAGACTTTATGGACTTTTTCTAGGGGCAGAGTTTGAGGGCAGGTTTAATGACACACAGGAGGTGACTGGATGCTGTCTTATGTGGGTAGGAAAGGTAAAAAGAAGTTGTATCTGGAGTAGGGAAGAAGAAGTGGTCATTGGGAAGATGAGCTATTGTTTTGGAGATTCAGCCCTGTTGGATCAAGGCCATGATAATTTAGTCTGTACTCAGGCTATAACCTATCATTTATCTCACACCCAAAGGTGCCTGCTTAGATATTTAGAAATAATTAATCATTTAAGTATTGCCAACAACTTATTTAAATTATACAAAAATAAATAAGACAAATTAATTATATATCTTATTTATCATGGTTTGAATTTTTTGCAAAGTGAACAACAAATAGTACAGGACACATTTTATACTAGTTTATAATGAGTCATCCAAGAATCATACAACAAGTCTAGATCTATCCACACACTAAATACTGAAGACTCCAGCAGAGGGCCTAGATCCTAATATCCTACATGAGTCCTGCTGGAAACCTAGGGCTCACCACAGTGCTTCCCACAAGTCCAACTGGAGGCCTACAGCCCACAACAATCTCGTGCAGATCTGCTTCATGGATCTGTGCTGGCATGGCCCAAAGGCCAGTGGTGGAAGTTAGGAAGTCTGTGATGGGGGGATGAAGACCTGTGCTAGCAGGCTGAAGTATCTCAACTGGAGTTAGGAAACTGCTCAAGGTAAGCACCAGAAAGGCCAGCCAAATAGCTCAGTGGATTAAAGTGCCTGTAAGCAGGCCCAGGGCCCAGGGGTTCAATCCCAGGGCGGCCGTGCTGGCCCTGCCCCTGGAGCGTGCTGAGAGGGCAATTAAGCCTGGGTGTGGTGGCATGCACCTATAATCCCAGCTCGTAAGGGGCTGTTAACAGGTGGATCACTATGAATTTGATCTAGTACTGAAACCCTCAACACCCTGTAGACTCTTCCCCCACCCCCACCCCCAAAAAAGGTAAGCACCAGAGCTCCCTCCTAAAATACCACAGCTATTCTCTCAGCAACAGTGAGGTCCTGAGCTCCTGTAGGGTTGAAGAAAGCTGAATTCCCATCAGGAAAGCCAATGTAACAGGCTTTTTCATGAGGCTGAGCAGTGCACTATCTTCCCCTCTGGAGCCAGGAAGTGATGCTCAAGATGAGGACCAAAGCTTCTCCAAAATTCACTGGGGAAGTCAGCATGACAAAGTCCTCCAGCAGAACAGCCCAAGAGAACTTGCACTTTCCCATAGCTTCTCCAAACAGCATTCCAAACAGCATTTTGGCAGCTTCTCCTGTTCTGTCTTTATGCTGTGGATAACAACCCTCAGGAGAACCTCCTGCACCTAGCATTACGCTAATTTAATTCATCTGGGTATAATAAGTTGACCACCAGTTAGAAATCTACTATATTATCCATGTGTTTTAATGGGTGTAGTAAACACTTCTGTTTGGCTCGTGATCTTAACTAGGTCTTATTTTGGAGCAAGAATCTTGACAAATCATGGTAGGACTATTTTCCAGTTAGGTCTTATTTTGGAGGAAATACAGAAGATCTATGTACTTTTAAATAGTTTGTAGACTTAACAATGTTAAACACTTTTCAACATATTGCAAACACAAATATTCTGGAAGGCAGAGAATACTAAGCCTTTTTATGGTATAAAGAATTCACTTTTGAAAAATAAACAGTCTCAAATTTTGTCTCCATTTCTAGAATTAGATTTTTACCTCCATTTCTTGAACTTTTTTTTTTTTTTTAATGATCACCTTTACTCTTTGAACACATACACTGTAGAAAACTAAAGACCTATAATATCAAAACTTCCTGGGCTGGGGAGATAGCTCAGTGGCTGAAGTGCTTGCCTGGCAAGCACAAGGTCCAGAGTTCAATCCCGCTACCAAACAAACAAAAACAATTTCCTATTACCTCATTCCAAACACAAAAAGATTTGCATATTCCTTTTATGTAGATACATAAGACTTCAGAGACTAAATTACTACTGTAAAACATTCTGATTTTCTTTTTCCAGGTTGGATTCACTTCGAGGGCACAAATATTATTTCAAAATCAATTATTTTATTTTATTTTATTTTATTTTATTTTATTTTATTTTATTTTATTTTATTTTATTTTATTTTATTTTATTTTATTTTTATGGAACCCAAGGATTGAACTGAGGCCCTTGAGCTTGCCAGGCAGCACTTATTCTACGGAACTATATCTCCCCAGGCCCTTATTTGAAAAGATGGTTTTAGTTTCATTGTTTTTAACAAAATCTAATTATAGCTAGATAATAATTTACTTCCAAATATTTGTTGTTCAAATTTTTTTAGTATTTTTATTTTTTATTACTTTTAATAAGAGATAACAATATGAGAGTTTCAAAACATGTTAGCACACTCACAATAATTGACACACTGCATATTGTTGTCTTCACAAAAGTTATACAGAGCACAGGGTATAGACGTGACAAATTTTCTAATCGATATTGGTTGAAAAAAAAAAGAAGAAAAAGTTTTCTTCTCTTTGAACTAGGAGGAAGTAGTTATATACATAGTCCAATGTTTCATAATGGCAGTGGGTTACTGGTGAAGCTGGCAATGTTGAAGGTTATTGATTTAAGCCTTTTACAGCTCACCATACTAATCTAGCTCTGCGTTTTAGGCCTCGTAATTAAGCTTTTCTGCTGGGTGATCGGGGGCAAGTTAAGGAAAGATCTGTATAACAAAACTTTCATCATTTGTATTTTCCAGTCAAAGCTCCTCAGAATTAACTTTGGAACCATATACAGTGCCTTGTAGAACTGTTGTCAGTGTCAGCCATTGGTATGAGTCATGGCCATTGCTTGACCACTTTGCTCTCTGTGAAAGCCTAAGAGAATGTTTTCTCCCCAGGTGACTCTCCCTAGGCACACTATACTTTACTTATCCCTTTCCTCTGAGGTCCCATAATCTCCTTGACCAGAAAATTTGGGAAACCACTGAGTTATAGGATGTTACAGCACAGGTTCTCTTATGTCCTGAGTCCTCACTGACCTTGAAGGGCTAGAGCCAAAATGATGGCTATCCTTGTAGCCCTTCTTCTTTTTTTTTTTCCAAGTTTTGGTCTGTTAACGTACATTCTCAACCCCCCAACAGAGAAACTTCATGATACTATTACTCTATAGCATAGGTAATTGAGCTCAACATCACTGCCTTTCTATATATCAAACATCTTAAACTTAGCTTGACATTGGTATTTTCCTTCAATCATTGATATTCTAATAAATCTCTACAGAATGTGATAAAAATAGTTACATATTTTTACATAGACATTTAGAAATCTAAGGATGTACAAAATGAAATTGTTTTAAAAGTTTGCTGTAATTATTTTGTCTTTTTTTTTTTTTTTGGTCTTTTTTTGTGTTTGTTTTTAATTGAGGTTTTCTGGTTTTGGTGCCAAAGACCCTACCCAGGGCTTCCAGCTTGCTAGGCAAGCATTCTAAAGCCCTGCTATATAATTAATAGCATTGTGATGGTCATTCTTTGTACATAACTCTTGCTGAAAAACATAACTGAAGGCCAAGCTAGCAACACAAGGAATTGGATATTTCTAAATTTCTTGACATACTGTGCATACTGCTTTGCAGACAGACCACACTGGTTTATAATCATTCCCCCAGTGAGCACATCTGGTTTTGTTTTGTTTTGTTTCTTATCTTTTGCCCAAAATGGAAAGTAGATGTGATTTTTCACTTTTTGTTTTTACATATTTCACACAGGTAAAGTAGTATCTCTTTATTTTAATTTTCTATTTTTCTTTGACCATGAAGTATAACCTTTGTCTTAAGTTTACTGCTCATTTTCCCTGCTTCTTTTATTTTTTCATATTGTTGTGGTGCTGGAAAATGAACCCAACATTTCTATTTTTGACCAAGTCTTCTAGGAGGAGGCTCTAACACACAATTTCCTGACATATCATTAATTATTTCTAAATTGTCAAGGGCATATATGCTTTACATCCTTTAAAGTAAAGCAGACATTCCCAAAGTTACTGGAATACTCCTTTCTTCTGAGTGGCTATGCTATAAGGCATTATTATAGTAGTTAGCTTAGATAAAAATTGATAATCAGGCAGGGACAGGCCCTCACAGAGTCAGCACAAAAGACTAGAACACACCAAAACTGTGGCTGGAGGCACAGCCCTTGAAGGCCAGGCCTCAAGATAAAGATGCAGTGACCAGGATGACCTGCACCCCTGAGGGATAAATAATAAATTCAGATTGCACCGTGATTGGTATCACCTGGTCAGGTAAAGTCCAGAAAACCAGGGCAGCTGGGCCTGAGCCCTATCCAAAATGCCTTTCTTCCCATGTACCCTTGCCAAGGTATTCACTTCATGACTGGATCAATATTAGCAAGGTGGCTGTACTTGTAACCCTACAGATTGATTGTGTTCACCCACATTGTGACTGCTGTACCAAGTTCTCCTGGCAAGTGCCTTGGTGGCCACTGTTGGGCCCCTCATGTCTCTTAGTCTCAAGTCTCTACTACTCTCAGCCTGTTGTCCTTTAGAATTCATTCTTGCATTTCAGAGGACACAAACTAGGCACATCTGTCATCTAGAAGGCATCTCCTTTATCTGTATGATTGAAAAATATGGTGTGTATTTAAATGAAAAGTTTATTATATAAATATTACATTGCCATTTAGTCCCTTCAAAGTACAAGCAGAAGCAGAGATATTGGCAAAGATGCTAGTACAACATTCCCTGCAGAAATGGCCATGCTGCAAAGTGGGGAGCAGTGGAAGGTTCTGCATGTTTTTTTTTGTTGTTGTTTGTTTGTTTGTTTTATTTTGATACCGGGGATTGAACTCAAGAACTATCTCCCTGGCCCTCTGAAAAATAGGCCCTATTTTTAAGCATGGCCCCTGTAGATGAGGTCCGGAGTGTTGGAATGATTTTCAAATGACCGACGTCTTTGGGCTAGAGTAACTCAAAGAATGGAGCTTCCACTGCTGAAATGAGATGACTGTAGAACTAAGGCTTTGGGGGAACAAACAGAAGCTAACTTTTCTATACAACGCCTCTTAGACCTCTCCAACTGGATGCCATCCCCTGCACAGACTGGGCATATGTCTAACTAGTTTGACCTTGAGCAATAACAAGAAATGAAAAAACATCGTAATTAATGTAATATTTTACCCATCTTTTTTTTTTTTTTTTTACATTCTCTTCCAAGGGTGTCCTACAATTATTTTTAATTGTACTATTGTATTACAATTCAACTGTTTTTTTAACTTTAGTTATGTTAAAAAGCATTTCTAGTATTGATAGACAAAACATCCGTTTGTAGAGTCTGCATTTTTAAACACAGGTGATATTTTAAAAACAAAAGAACACCTAACCTTATACAAAAGCGACAAAAGACTTGCGAGGCGGCTGCATGTTTTCCTCCAAAGCAGTAGAGGGCGCAAAAGTGACGGAGGCGCTGCTGCGCTTCGGACGGCGTTGCTCTCCCTTTCCCTTCCTTTCGGCTCCCTCGCCTCCTACCCGGAAATGCTCTTCTGTCACTAGTAGGCGGCGTGACTTTCTGCATTCGGTTGTGAGAGCTGGTGCAGTGTGTACGCGGAGCAGCGGGACTTCGCGCTTCTGCTCTGGCCATGAGGTTGCTGGGGGCGGCCGCGGCCGTGGCTCTGGGCCAGCGGCCACTCTTTCAGGCCCCTGCATCACTCGGCTGGCAGAGGAGGCAGGTACAGGTACCAGGCGAGGCCAAGCCAGGGACCGTTCGCGAGACCTTGCGGTCCCCTCAGGGCTAGCAGGCAGAGACGCCTTCCCTCACCCCGGGCCTCCTGGCAGACAGCTCCACACACGAGCAGCGCTCCCTCGGCAGCTGCGTGGCAGCTCTGTCTTCAAGAGCTCTTAGGGCCGCGAGGTTGGGCGGGCCTTTGGTTTATGGTGTTCCCTAAGAGAAGCGACTGCCGTGAAGGTCAAGCAAAAAATCGAGTCTTCCAGGCCGAAAAGGACCGCAGTGTTAGTGGGCTGATTGCCCTTTCAGCGCACCCTGGGTTATTTGATTTGGTGCTTAAATTATGGTACTTTTCTTGAAAGTAAAAGTTAATGTAAATTTAAAGCTAAGATGCATGATTCTTAAGTCAGTTTTTAAGCTCTTTCTGGTTTTTGTCATCTCCACTGTACATCTTCAAATTAACGACTTGGCAAAGGTTTCTGTCTCATTTTAATTAAGGAACATGTAATCTCTTCTTTGGTTACAGGTGTTGCAAGTCTAAAACACTTCCTGCTCTTGGAGCCTTTCTCATGTCCCTTAAGATTCTTTACCATTCATTGCCATTTTAATTGCCCATTCCTCGTAAAAAGTGCATTGAATTGAGCTCGTGTATTTTTTCAGGTTAACTGGAAGTTCTGTCGCTGGTGTTCATCAGGGAAAATTCCTAATGAAAAAATACGAAATATTGGAATCTCAGCTCACATTGATTCTGGGAAAACTACGTTAACAGAGCGGGTACTTTACTACACTGGCAGAATTGCACAGATGCATGAGGTATTTGTTCAAGGCTGATTCCAGATTAATTAAAACCTGAATGATTTTACAAAACAGTGGTTCTTGTGAAGAATCAGTGGTAACTGATTCTTCAACCAACGTCACATGCACAGGGTGGGTAGCTTGTTGGTTTGAAATTGATCATCCAGAAGCTATCACTATGACTATCCTGAGCAGATTATCTTTTAGAAATGTAAATCCATATGACATACCTTAAGCTGTTGCTAAAATAGCCTTTTCATGATGTTAGTGATGGATATGTGCTTGTAGTATTAAATAGAAAAATAGATTTAAATGATACATAGCAAAAATCTTAAAAAAGTGCATGATAGAAAAACATTTTTAAAAACCTTGGAACTCTTCTGAAGACATTACTATTTCACTGAATCATTTGACTCTTCAGTTCAATCTTTCTTTGCTCTTCTTTTTTTTTAGACAGGGTCTTGCTGTGCAATTCAAGCTGGCCTTGAGCTCACTTTGTAGCCCAGGTTGGTCTCAAACTTGAAATTTTCCTTCTGCCTCAGCCTCCTGAGGGCTGGGATCACAGGAGGGCACCACCACGCCCAGCTAAATCTTACAACTTAAAGACTGCCTTTTTTTCCACTCATGCCTCAGATTGTAGATGGAGCAGAGCTGGAAAAGATCTATTATCAGGGACTAACTTGAGGATGGTGGGTAAGAAAAGGGAGTTAGTGCAGTGGGTTCTCAAGACGAGGGTGATTGCCGTGCCTTAACATTTCTGCGGACAGCAGTGAGCAAACAGTTGGTAACTAAGCCAAGGCAAAGCCTATCAATTATTCATCCTATTTTTATGAGGTGATAGGATTTGATAATTAGTTTTGTCTGAACATGTGTAAGTTAACTGTTCTGATTCCATTTCAGTGAATGGGATGCAAGGACAGAGAAATCTGAATTGCTGTGTTGTGTTTAGGTGAAAGGTAAAGATGGAGTTGGTGCTGTTATGGATTCCATGGAGCTAGAAAGACAGAGAGGAATCACCATTCAGTCAGCAGCTACCTATACCATGTGGAAAGATGTTAATATCAATATTATAGATACTCCTGGTGAGTTAGGGTCTTGGTTTTATTGTGGCTTACTTTGGGAAAAGGAAGTTTAGTTGTTGCTTCTGTTGTGACTTAGTTTTTGAATATCAGATGAAGAGGTAACTGAATTTATATTATAGAAGATGGATATGGGACCTAGAGCACTTCATTTTTGTGTGATTTCCTTAAAAAATAATGCGCATATATATAAGTGGAAGGGTTCTTTTTACATATTCCAGCTGACTTTAGAGTTGCTCATATCCTAATACTTTTTAGAACTGTAATGTTTCTGGACCCTGGACTTGATGGTGGGTGAATGATGTTCATAGACTGAGTAGTCTACATTCTAATTAGAAGATTTACATAATTATCAGAGCCACAAAATCTTAATGGTGTATTAAACATTCAGACTTTTTTTAAAAACCTTCACATGCTACTTTTCTCATTTAGGCCATGTGGACTTCACAATAGAAGTTGAGAGGGCCCTGCGAGTGTTGGATGGTGCAGTCCTTGTTCTCTGCGCTGTAGGTGGGGTGCAGTGCCAGACCATGACTGTTAATCGCCAGATGAAACGCTACAATGTTCCATTTTTAACTTTCATCAATAAATTGGACCGAGTGGGCTCCAACCCAGCAAGGGCCCTCCAGCAAATGAGGTACTACGTGTTGGAAAGAACAGAAGATGTACTGATCTAAGCAGACAGCAAACCTCGTAACTACAGGAATAATTAATTAATTCAGTGTTAATTAGTTTTATTCTTAAATTTCTCCTTTCTTAGACACTTATTTCTGTAACTTAACAAATGGAACCACTGAGTTCAATTCTTAGGCTTATGGTATAGTTTCACGAGCTACTTTCTTTGTAAAATGAGAATATGTCTTAAATTCTAGGGAGTTTAAAGATGACTGAGCAAACAAGCACAGTTCACACCATTTGCCTATATTAGAGATGGTGTAGTGTACAGTAGATTCTAGAAAAGCTTGCCATTTTATTTAGATGAACCTAAAGGATTTTTTTTTTTTTTTTGGTTTAACTTCTACTTGGGGGATGTTAATTAATGCTCTTTAAGTTGTAGAGATGAAATTTGCCTCAGAGATAAAAATCTTGCTTTTTTCCAGGAAAACAGTAGCTCTTTCTTTCTATACCAGATACAACATAGTGGTGCTCACAGCCCTTACATTTTACATGGTACATTTTGCTTACCCTTTAATAGTTAAAGTGAGATGTTGATTCACAGTTCGCTTTTTGTAGATGTGCAAAGGTAGCCATTGAGTTCCTGCTCAGGTTTTACAGGTTGAAGGAATATCTGTGGAAGTAGGTTAGTTAATAGTGATGTATGTGCTATTTTCTTTTTTGGGTATTTGTAATATTTTCTTGGTAAAATTAAATACTCTCACTTTTATTGAAGAACTTCTCCCACCAGGTCAGAATTATTTGATTACTTTTTTGTGTGTGTGCTTCATTGCTCCAGTCCTCCTTCCCTATTTTCTCATTTTGTAACTCATCATACAGTATCATGGAACTTCTGAATATGGTCTCCATGTCTTTCTGGCTTTTCTACTTTTTCAGATAGCTGTCTCCTCATTTTGCACAGGGCCATGTGAGAATTCTTGAGGTTAGTCTTAACTTGTACACTTGAAATTAGTCCATCTCTTCTATTCAGCTTTTCCTTTAAAAAAAGAAAGAAAAACCCTTCAGTTAAATAATTTTAAAATCTTTTACTGCAACACTTTTTAAACAGGTAATTCTCAAATGTTTGAATATTTTCTTCTAGGGATTCCCTTTCTAAAGATTAGTACTATTTCTTGAGTTGACATTTCTCTTACAAGCTGCTGCTTTCCTTCAAATACTTAGTGCTTCTTGGGTCTTCAACCAGAGTTACATGTGGAGGTGTAAAGTCTAACTAAATAATGGCAGCTACAGCATATTTCTTCTGTAGTGAGAGAATCCACTATTGAGTGTGGTCTCGATGCTGCGGTTGTGCCTTTTTGAGGTACATGATGAGTGTCTGACTTTGCAACTCTTTCTGAAAAGTTTTATATAAAGCTCTCTCTTCAGATAGCTTTGGTCAGTTTTGTTATCAGTTGATCTGAGGATAAGAATTGGACTCAGGTATTCTGCTGAACTTTATAATTTCTTGGTCAGGCACCCATTTTTGTGTCTGATCTGGCATATTCAGATCTAAGGAGAAAGTGTATTTTAGAGATGCCTGCTTTTGTGTGTGTGTGCAGTACTAGGGATTGAACATTGGACCTTGCACTTCCCAGACAAACAGTTATTCTACTGAGCTATCTCCCCAGCCTGAGAAAATTAGAGTTAATTTTATTGGCAAAGTGGCATTACATCTTCTTGTCCTTGAGTTTGGTTGTCAGTTTGTTCTCAGCTGCTTTATATTTTCATTCTGACTTGCTGGTACCATGCTTTGCATGTCTGCCATTGACCTACTTTTATATTTGTCATTTCAAAAAGATTTTTTTTTTAAACTAGTGCATTTTTATTTTTCAGGTCAAAACTAAATCAGAATGCAGCATTTATGCAAATACCTATTGGCTTGGAGGGTAATTTTAAAGGTATTATAGATCTTATTGAGGAACGAGCCATATTTTTTGATGGAGATTTTGGGTAAGTGCTAAAATTAAAATTTTTGTAAACAAAGGTACAGTGGGATTGAATGCAGAGGAGGGGATTGGGAAAAAAGAAACATTATGTAAAGGCACAGATTCCCTATGATGCATGTGATCATGATATATATCTAAAATGTACCAATAAAATTTTACATTTTAAAAAACATCAATGAGAAGGAAAGAACAATTTTTTAAAAACTTGAAATGTACTTGGAAGAATATTCTCCAAAGTTGATTTTTTGAGATATGTTTAATTCTAGTTACTGTCCTGGTATTTATTCTGAGACAGTATTTTACTTTTTGGGTGTTAGACTGATACCATGTTTTGGCATGCCTGGTTTGATAGGGTGCTTTCAATTTGGATTAAAAATGTAATCTGTTGTTTTCTACTTTTTCATTTGTTTGTTTCATTCTGTAATCATTAAGCATCATTATTTTTTCCTGGGCATTGTGATAAATAAAGATGGGGAGGAAATAAGAATTATAAATATTTCCTCTATCTTATGGGAAAATGGATTAAACAGTTAATATATAAAACTAGTCAGGAAATTCAACAAGAAAGGGCCTGGCAGGATGGCTCAGTGGTCTAGAGCACCTGCTTGGGAGAGCTTGGGCAGGTGCAGGTACCACGGTTTGATCCCTGGCACCACATACTGCGCCAGCCCTGCCCTGAGAGCAGGCTGAGCCGGCCATAAAAATAAAATAGACAAACAAAAGCTGTGAAACAAGAAAAGAAAAAGAAAAAAAAAAAAAAATATATATATATATATATATATATATGTATATATGTATAAATTCAACAAGAAAATGGGTATCTTTTTGACATGGTATTTGTTCTGTCAACTTTTTGAACAGTCATAAAAATATTGAAAATTCATTCAGACACATATTCTAGAGTCTACCTCAAAGATTTTGATTCAGCAGATCTTGGGTTGGGGCTAGAATTCATGTTTGTAGAAGTTCCCCACTGGAACGCGTGTGCAGATGATAGTGAGTGACACTGATCTAAGCAGTGAGTGGAGTCACATATGACTCTGGTTTGAGGAATTACTCAGTATCCTGCCAGTTTCTCCAGAGACACTTCCTGAGAGATTCTTCCTCTGCTGTTGGGTTGGGATTATAGGTCTGACAAGTCAGTAGATGGCATTTTGACCGGGGAATGGTAGATTTTTTTCTCCTGTGCCAGCTTGTAGAGAGAAAAACGATGGAGGTTGTCCAGTGAATTGTTTCTCACATTTTGTGTGACTGAGTACTGACATGTTTTTCACTCCTTAGAATGTAAGACCATAGTTGTGGTTTTATATATTTCCTTTACTCACTGCTATGCCTCCAGCTCTTGGAACTTCCTGATCCATAACAGGGACTCAAAATTTTTAAAAAATCATTTATTTATTATTTATTTATTTATTTGGTCCAGGGTCTCACAGCATAGCTCAGTGATCCTCCTATCTCAGCCTCCCCAGTGCTGGGATTGCCATGCCCTGTTTTGGGTAGTATAGTGCACCAATGATTCCCCAGTACAGGGAATCGAACTCCAGTCCTTGTGCTATCTTCTTAGTCCCCATTTTTTTTTTTTTTTTTGAATGAATCTTTCCAAGAATTACCAGGACACATGTTTCTAAAGTAGAAGCTCTAAACATTTTTGTGCATGGTTCTGATATATAAAAAAGTACTGATGGGCCAGCCAAATAGCTCAGCAGACTAAAGTGCCTGCAAGCAGGTACAGGGGCGAGGATTCGATCCCAAGGCCTGCCTTTCTGGCTCTGTCCCCAGGCACGCTGAGATGACAATTGAGACTGGTTGTGCTTGTGCATGCCTGTAATCCCAGTTCTTGGGAGGTTGTAAACAGGCAGATCACTAAGTCCAATCTAGTAGTGAGACCCTGAACACCCTGTAGACCTTTCCCTTAAAAAAAAGGTTAAAATTACTGTAAATAGGGGATAACCTGCTTGGTCCCCCTTTTTGTTCCCTCTCTTGGACAAAAGCTTTCTTTCCCCCAATAAATATGTTCTGCTTATAAAAATAAATTACTGTAAATAGCATCTTAAAGAGTTCAAATGGGCTTTAGACAGGTTGGTTCTGAACTGCATCTCTTCCACTTACTAGTAGTTTAATGTTGGGCAAGTTCTGTGCTTGTTTTGTTTTCTCATTGTCAAATACAGATAACAGGAGCCTTTTTCCTTGGAGAAATGATTAGTAGCTATCTAGGGCTAGTAGCTATCTAGAGCCATGTAGATACCTCAGTGGATTAAGTGCTTGCCTGGCAAGTTCAAGGTCCTCAGTTTGATCGCTGGTACCACCAAAAAACAAACAAACAAAAACCAATGATTAGTAGCTATCTAATTTAGTGCTGACTACAATGTAAGTTTAAATAAATGAATTTTTAAAAATGTCTTTTTAGTACAGGGTCTACAGGATTTCACTACACAGATCGGACTCAGTGATCCTCCTGATTTCAGCCTCCTGAGCACTGGGATTACAGGTGTGTGTCACCAGGCCCAGTCTCATTCCCTGTCTCAGCGAGCTCCAGGGCCGGGGCTGGCACACACAGGATGGAAACTGGTCCTTGCATCTGCCTAAGCAAGCACTTTTTTCAGCTGAGCTATCTGGCTGGCTCAATAAATGAATTTTTAAAGTTTACCTGTTTTCTAATTTGAATGCAGTAAAAGCAGTCCTGTGAGTACACTGAAAAGAATTCTGATCTTTGGTTTACTTGATGTTTTTACAGCTCATTGTTTTAGTCTTTGTATAAGTAAATTTTATAGCTTGTGTTCATTGTAGGTTATCTAGAATAGAACAACATGGTTTTATATTACATTGGGAAAGACTAGTGTTAGAGTATAATTCTCTGCCACAAAACTTTACCTGTAGAAAAGTAAATGTGAGGCCGGTGAGACGGCTCAGCGGTCTAAAGCATCTGCCTAGAAAAGTTTAGGCAACTGCAGGAACCTCGGCTCCATCCCCTGCATCACGTGCTGTACCAGCCCCACCCCCAGGTCAGGCTGAGCCAGCTGTAGCATAAATAAATAAATGAGGTTAAAAAAAAATTAAATTAAATTAAAATAAGTGTGATATCTGTTATAAAATTTAAGATGTTACTATCTTCTTGTACAGGGCTCTGTGGAATTTGGTTTTGTTTACTAATAGTACAACCTTGAGTAATGTTTTTGCCCTTAAAGATTAGTTTTATTTGCCACTTAAATGCAAATGCATTAGAGCTTGCTTTTAACTAAAATTTTTTAGCTATTAATCATATCTTTTTCAGGGGCCCGGCAGGATGGCTCAGTGGTCTAAAGCACCTGCTTAGGAAAACTTAGGCGGCTGCAGGGACTGCGGTTCGATCCCTGGCACCACATGCTGTGCCAGTCCTGCCATCAGGGCAGGCTGAGCCAGCTATAAAAATAAATAAACAACAACAAAAATCATATCTTTTTCATTGGTACTTTATATTTCTAACTGAATATCCTTAAGATCATTAAAATAAAGCATTTTTTTTCCAGTCAGATTATTCGGTATGGGGAGATTCCAGCTGAATTGAGGGCAGTGGCAGCAGATCACCGGCAGGAGCTCATTGAATGCGTTGCCAACTCGGATGAGCAGCTTGGTGAACTGTTCTTAGAGGAAAAAATCCCTTCCATATCTGATTTAAAGGCAAGTGCTTGTAAAATAAGTCTTATATTAAGAAAGTTTTTTTGGATGTGGCAGGAGACATAATACCTTTAGGGATTGGCTTTATTAATGAAATCTGAATGAATTTATTTGGCACAATTGGCATCCCTGAAAAATACTTGACATGTTACTTTTCTAAAAAAAACCCAAAAACCTGAGTTATTAATATCTTCAAATGAGAATGAAATCATTTCTAGGGAAAAAATGTTAAGCTATCATCCTCTTAGGTATATTAAAAAGAAAACAGGTAAATACAAAAAAGTTACACTGATAGGACAGGTTAAGACATGAGATTGCTAAATTACTACAGACTAAATGTGAGTAGTTACACCACAGTAATGTTTGGATACCTAAGGCCTTATAGACTCCTTTACTTGATTACTCATCAGTATAAAAATAGAGAAGATTCCTTCCTAACATAACCAATCAGTTTTTCAATACAAATTTCTCTAAAACAAGATATGCAGATGGCCAGTGTATGAAGAGGTGTCCAACATTGCCAGTTATTTAGAGACATGCCAATCAAAATCATATTAAGAGGGACCTCATGAAAAACACATAACTGCTCATGTTGTCCAACATGTGGAGAAGTTAGAACCGTTATGCTCTGCAGGAAGGAAGGCAGTGTAGACATAATACAGCAGCTCCTCAGAAAATTCAGCTAGAAGCACCAGAGTGTCATGCCCTGGAAGGAATGCCCAAAGGAAAAGTCTTAGACAGTTGATTTAGTAGCACTCTTCACAGTAGCCAAAAAAATAGAAACAACCCTCATGTTTATTAATGAGTGAATAAATGTAGCTACATACAAAGAAATATTTTGTAGCTCTAAGAAGGAATAACAGTTCTGATGAAGCTATACCAGAGGTGAACTTTGTTTTTATTTTTTATTTTTTCTTGTTTCAGAACCTTTGTTTACTCACTCATTTTTATGGCTGGCCTAGCCCACCCTGAGGGCAGGGCTGACTCAGCATGTGGTGCTGGGGATCGAACCGCGGTCCCTGAAGCCATCCAAGCTTTCCCAAGCAGGCGCTTTAGACCACTGAGCCATCCCGCCGGGCCCTGCTTGCTAATTTTTAACTTTTTTTTTTTTTTTTTTTTAAAGACGGGGTTTCACTCTGTAGTTCAGACTGATCACATAGTCACCCTCTAGCTCATATGTACCTGAAGTTGGGACTCCCAGGAGGAAAGTGTGTGTTTAGCACACAGCATGTGGTAAGAACAGTATAAGCACAGTGAGCCGTTCTTGCCACTTCTGAGAATTGTGAGGCTTCTGAGATCCACATCCCCAGGTACCAGCTAAGGGTCACCTTGCAGGCAGGCTTTTCTATGGAATGTTTCAGTTCTGCTGTTCTTTTTCTTCACTGAACAAAATACATGAGAATACTGCAGTGTCTGTTGTGGTTGGATGTTTTACTGGGGCAGTGGAAAGGCAAGAGATTTCAAGTATGAAAGTGATTCTTATAAAAAAGGGAAAGTTTTTAGAAAAGTAAGTCCTTTGGCGGGGATGTTTTAAGGACCATTTTAATTTTTTAAGCATCATTTTGTCCATTTACTACCGTCTAGTGTTTTTCAGTCCTATAGATGTAAAGTGAGTGTCTTAAGATCCCTGCTTGCATATTAGGAGGAAGTGGAGTCTCTGTGCCCAAATGGCCTGTGGTAGCCTGTTTGGTCAGTAATCTAGCAAGAGATAGTTTTACTTCCCTTGCATGTTTCTCCCTTTTTATGCCTTCCTTTTATCCTTCTCAGTGCTTGTCCTGCTTTAGATTGTGATGATGGTTAGAAATTTTGGGTATGAATATCTGGCTGTAAGATTTTTGGGGGGCTAGTGTGTTTTCTGTTTCTGTTTTTTTTTTTTTTTTTTTTCCCCTGAGGTGTGAGAATTGAGTACTGACTACGTTTGTGCAGTGTTATGGCCACATGCCTGTTTTTGGCCTCTTGTGGTTGAGGCTCCACCATGTGCTTTCTCTTTTTTTGGCTTAGAGCGGTGGTTACTTAAGTTTGTCAAATTCACTTTGGGTTAATGATTGGGGAAAGATACACTTTGGGGTAGAAAACCTTAGTGGGAATTTTCTCAAGTCCATATGAAAGAAAGAAGGGAAAGAGATATATCTATGTATATATGCAGGATAGTTTGAATAATTGTAATGATTTCTGGTATTTTGAAAGGAACAGTTAATGCTTAAATTATTTTTCTTTTTTACTATTTTTCTTTTATGTATAATTTCTTATAACATTTTTGTTGTTTTGTTTTGTATTGTTAACCAGTTTTGCTGGTTTATATTTGGTAACCTAAGCAACTAATTTGAAGATAACATCATGTAATACAGCAAGCATTGTTGAATTCCTGATACTTTGTTCAATGAAATTTTGCATTGTTTCTTTTTCTATTTATTCATTTGGTACAGGGTCTTTCCATGCAGCTCAGACTCACAGCGATTCTCTTAGTTACTCTTCTCTCTTTGCTGGGACCAATACTCAACACCCAAAGTAAAGGAAGGATATTTAGCTCACAGTTACTGGAGGTTTCAGTCCATAATAGCTGGCTTTGAGGCAGGGTGGCACATGGCAGAGAACAACCTTTCATGGGGCAGCAAGCGAGGAGTAGCAGCAGCTCAAGCACCTAACTTCTCTTCCTTACATTGAAATGTAAATTACCTGCCCCAGGGCAGGTGCATCCCCCACACCCACAGTATCAATCACAAACTCCAAAAGCTGCCCCATGACTGTGTGAGGCTTTGAGGGACACCTAGACAAACCATAATAGTGATCCTCCTGTCTTAGCCTCCTGGTGCTAGGATTGTGCCACCATGCCCACTTTTGGTGGCTGGCATAGCACACCCTGGGTTCTGGGGTCGGCTCAGCATGTGGTACCTGGTATAGAACCTGGTCCTTACACTTGCCAGGCAGGCACTTAGCCTGCTGAGCTATCTCCCTAGTCCCTTGTATCTTTTTGTGTCCTTTCTAGTGTTTTTTCCATCATGTACTTTCTGAGGCCTGCTCAGCCTGCAGACCATTGATAGAGCTTGCTGGAGGAATGGTATAGGACTAGAATCCTTATTTTAGACACTGCTGTTAGCATATTCCTTAACTTATGAGTTATTTGTACTGTTTGGTTTTGTGGGTGTACTTTTTAAAAGAAAAAGAAAATAATTGAATGTTTCTAGTAGCCTGTACTTTCTTATGCCTTAAACACTAAAAAGTGTAAATGTGTTGAATCTTTCCCATTTGGGGTAGAAAACCTTAGTGGAGCACCATCACAAACACTGGAAATCACAGTACTCTGGAAGTTGAGGCAGAAGACTGTAGCTCAACCTGGGCGATTTAGTGACTTTGTGAGACCTTGCATCGAAACAGAAAATAAAAAATGGGAAGCAATGTAGCTCAGTGCAAAGATCCCTAGTTCAATCTCCAGTACCACAAAACAAAACAATAAAAAATTAACTACTTTTTCCTCCCAACTGCCTAGGTTTCTGCCCTAAGACAGGTTACCATTGAATAGTTTCTGGTATGTATTTCTAGGGACTTTTGAAAGTATGTGTTACCTTTCCTTCTGTTTTATACTCATAAGCCTACAGTTTGCAGTGTTCCATGTGTCTGTTTTCTGTGTATATACATACTGTTTTTGCTGAGTTGAAAATTAGCAATCCTAAAAGTATTGAAAACTGTTGTATAGCAAATCACTTCCAGGCAGTGAAAAAGAAATGACTTTTGTTTCCTTTGAATTTTGGTTTCAGATTGTTTGAAACTGATTTTAGGTCCCAAGTAAACAAATATGCTACAACATCAGCTTATTTCATTCATGCTTTGGATTGTAGTTAGCCTGAAATACAAAATGTATTGTTGACATTAACTAAGCTGATTTTCATTCTTTTATTGTAGCTTGCAATTCGAAGAGCTACTTTAAGTAGATCATTTACTCCTGTTCTTTTGGGAAGTGCCTTGAAGAACAAAGGAGTTCAGCCTCTTTTGGACGCTGTTTTAGAATACTTGCCAAATCCGTCTGAGGTCCAGAATTACGCGCTGCTCAATCAGGAGGAGTGAGTCTTGGCAATTAAATCTTTGCTAATACAGAAAAAAAAAAAGAACACTTAAGCACTATGTGGCTTTTAGCAGTAGTTCTAGTAATTTTATAATGTGTTTAATACTTAAAAAAAATTGGCCATTGTAAGTTTAACAATTTTGGTATATAGGAAAATATTTACTATACCAATTCTTGTGAGTTATAAGTTATATTATTTGTGAGTTATGAGTATGATTTATTTTGCTCTGAAGGTGTTTATCAATACAACATTTTCTCATTTGGGGTCAGCTCTTTACAGTCAGATTTTTTTTTCTTTAAAAAGTATTAAGGGCAAACTTTTTTTTTTTAAAGTTCTTGTTATCCCCTCCCCCATGACAATGGGAACCAGGGCCTTTGCATTTTGTATTGAGCTGCATCCCTAGCACTTTTTCCTTTTAAAGTTTTTGTTTTGTTTTGCATTTGAAACTGGATGTCACTAAGTCAATAAGTCTTGTAAGCTGGGTTCTAAATTGTGGTCCTACCTCATTCTCCCAAAGATATGGGATTACAGGTTTTGCCACTGTGCTCAGCTTTCTTTGCCTTTTAGCCTGTCCTTGCATAGCAACTAAGCCCTAGGAATTTATTTTTGCAGGTCTCTGTGTGTGTCAGATCAGAAGTGATGAGTGCACATATTTTTTCTCAGATGATACTCATAGATACAACAGATTGATACAAAAGGCTGTAAAGAATATATCTCATAGATTGATTTATTTTTATTTTTAAGTGACTCAAAAGAGAAAACCAAAATCTTAATGAACTCCAAAAGAGACAGTTCCCACCCATTTGTAGGCTTGGCCTTTAAACTAGAGGTAAGTTGCTTTCCAGTATATTCAACTGGTGTTTGTACAATTATACTCATTAAGAAAAATTTGGGAAACAGAAAAAATAGAAAGAATGATAAAAGAATTTCCAGATTGCTAATACTAAGGTCATAGTTTCTTATTAGGAGATGGCTTATTTTGTCTCTTTTCTTTGTTTTAAAATACAAACTTTTACATGAAACATACTACCTGTAAATTTTGTCCTGCTTTTTTATATTTGCTATCATAATAGGGTGGTCTTTTTTTTTTTTTTTAGAATAGAATATTGATTGGGAAAGAAAGCTTCTGTCCAACAGGGGAACAGAAGGGGGGTCTGAGTGGGTTGTCTGAGAAATTGTCTTTTTTTAGGGGTCTTACAGGGTAAAACCATGTGATAAGGCGGACCTAAGGTGAAACTAGGGGAACTTGCTCAGGTGGTCATGAGGTGGGACAAAGTCATAGTCAACCAATGAGATTACAAACATTGTTCCGGTAAAATTGATTAAATCCTGGGAGCAAATTGGGAAACAAGTCACATAGCAAGCGGGCATGAGGGTGATCTATATTTGTAGAAATATTGTAGTTCAGACCTTTTTTTAAAAAAAGAAAGTTACTTTGTGTGTGTGTGTGTGTGTGTGTGTGTGTGTGTGTATGTGTTGTACTTGAGATTGAACTTGTGATCTTGTGCTTACCAGGCAGGTGCTTATGCCACTGAGCTATATCTTTGGCAGACATTATTTGAGGTATAATATTCTCTTAAGTAGATGTGCCTTAATTTGGTAAAAATTTTGTAACTATTGAACATTTACATTTTTTAAGTCTTCGCTATTGTAGTAACAGTGGGTTGCCTTCTAGAAATTTATCCTAAGTAACTAATAAAGTGTAGTATATTAGTGTTATGTTCAGTTTATTTATCTTATTCTGACATAAAACAAAATAAAACTACCAAGGTTTGATTAAAGAAATTAAGATACGTCCTTACTGAGGAATGTTACTCAGACTTTCAAATTATGTTGAGGTCCTTATTTTTTGACATGGAAAGATACTTTTTTTATGAAATAATTATTTTAGATTTATAGAAATTATAAAAATAGTACAGAGAATTCCTATGTATCTCCTACTGAGATTCCTTATTAATAAACTTTGTCATAACTAATGGATCAATATTGATATATTATTGTTAGATTGCCCTGTTTTGCCTTTTTCCTTTTTGTCTCAGTACCATCTATGTACTATGTTACATTGAGTTATCTTGTCTCCTTAGACTCCCCTCAGACACTCATGGTCTAATGACTTGGACATTTTTGAGAACTACTGGTCAGACTTTTGTAGAATGTCCCATGGATTTTTCTGATATTTCCCTCATGATCATACTGTGATCATGTGTTTGTAGGAAGTTGAGCACAGAGGTGAAATGTGATTCTTACCACATCATATCAGAGGCCTAGACTTTCACTGTGGCTCATCTCTGTTAATGTTAATGTGGATCACCTGGCTGACATAATGTTCGTCGTGTTTCCCTCTACTCTAAAGTTGTCTCTCCCTGAGCCCACCTTTCTTAGTGCATTCTTTGGAAGGAAGTCACAATGTTTAAGCCACACATAAGGAGTAGGAAATAACACCTTTCCTCCCTAAGGGAGAAGTATCTATATGCGGTACTTTGAGTTCTTCTTTATGGGAAACTTACCTTCTGCATTGAATTATTTCTTCAGTCATCAAATTTTATTGTGAAGACTTTTGGATACTAGTTATTTTGTACTTTGAGTTATAATCTAGTGGTACATTATTTTTATTGCTTAAATTGACCAGGGTTAGCCATTGGGAACTATTTTGTCTGTGCTTATGTCCTTTTTACATCTTCAGCATTTCACTTTTTTGAATACTTCCTTTGTAGAACTGCAAGATGCTTCAGGCTTATCTTGTGTGTTCTGTGCCCTGGCACTAAGAGTCTTGCTTTCTTTTTATGGACAGTTATATTCAAAACCAAGTTTTGGGCAATGGGTTTGTTGTTGTTTTTCCTCCTAAAAATATTTTAAGTGAGAAATGGGGCTATGCTGAAAGTATTAAAAGTAGTTCTTTATGTGTTGGGATGATTTTTTTTCCCTATTTAAAAAAATGTACAAGGGCTGGTCAGATAGCTCAGTGGTCTAAAGCTCCTGCTTAAGTGGAACACAGCGGCCAGGGTTCAATCCCTGGCGTGCCATGCCAGCCCTGACCTGGTGCGCAGTGAGCCAAGATTGAGATTGGGAGTGGTGGCGTGCTTGTAATCCCAGAATTTGGGAGGCTGAAAACAGGATCACTACGAGTCCGGTTTATGTAGTGAGACTCTGTAGACCCTATAGACCCTGTCGACCCTGTCCTAAATACAGAAAAAGAAAAAAGTACAATAGACTAAAATGAGAAAAATTATACTTAAATCGTAGTAAAGTTTAATTTAAAACTAAAAACTAGAAATAACATTGTAGTGAAAATTCTATTCAAAAAAATTTAAAAGTATATGTTAGAACTATTAGGAACCTACAAATTGTGATTATTGTTCACAGTTGGCAGTGATTATTGAGTATAAATCATTGTGGCATTTAATAGTTGAGATTGTTAGGTTACTTTCATATTCTGAGAATATGTTGAATCATTTTGGTGAATCTTTATTAGCAACATATATTATATAAAAAATTATTATTGATTTAATAAAGAAAAATCATGTATTTCATCTTATGTCATTCCTAAAAGATCATTTTCCCATGCATTTATATTGCTGTTCTTTTGTTTTAATCTTTCCAATTATCTTTTTTATGGTCAAAATGTTTTACTTATTTACTACCAGCTTTTGCTAATAAAGTTGATTTTAAAAATAGTTTAAATTTTATATAGTCAACTATGTCAATATTTTTCTTTAGTCATTCTTTCATTTTTAAACGTATCTGTATATGTTGTCAAATTTACTTACGTTTCCTCTTTTTTATGTTCTTTTTTTCCTCTGTTAAACCTGCTGGAATTTGTGTTGATGCTTGTTATGAGGTGGAATCTTAATGTATTTTTGCTTGCCTCCAAATAGAACACTAATTGTCAAGTTGTCAGTTTATGAATAATCCTATTCTTTCTTTTCCATCAATTTGTCATATTTCTTATACTTATTTATTTACAGATATATTTTACTTTCTATATTTGTACCATGTTATATAAGCTGATCAGTCTTAATTTGTCCTGAGTTTTTGAGCATTTAATATTTTTATATTACTGCATATGGTGGTACATGCCTGTGATCCCAGAACTTGGGAGGCCGAGGCAGGAGAATTGCTACAAGTTTGAGGCTAGCCTGGGCAACAAAGTGAGTTCAAGCCAAAGTAAAACCCTGTCCTATGTTAGGGGAAAAAAAAAGTTTTTATCAGTCAGGGTTAGTTTCTTCTCCTTGCCATAGTTTCTGAAAAATTTGTTTTTACCTACAAATTCTTCTGAATGAAATTTAAAATCATTAATCACATTTTTAAAATTTCTCTTGGGATTTATATTGCTAGGGTATTGAACCCGTAAATTGATATGTGAAGAATTGGCAACTTTTAAATATATATTTAATTGGTTAATGTTAGTATATTTAGTTACTTCACAGAACTCCATATTGTTTTTCACATAATTATCAAAAGTAACTTTAGATGCCACTTCCATTGATATTTTTGTGGCCTGTTCAACAGTTATACCTCATGTATATTTCTTGTATAAGCTGAACTTATGAAATACTACTATAAGACAAAGGGATACTTACATAAACAATTAAATTTTTTTTCTAATAACCTTCTTTGGTTTTTTGAAGTAGGGCCAGCCTTCTAGTAACTTCTGTTTTAGAGGTAGTACAAGTATCTTGGGTTTTGGTACTGAAAAAGTGGCACATTAACAACCATTTAATTGGTCTTATTTTTGTTCAGAGTTGGTGTTGCATCATTGTAGCAGTAAACAAGCATATATTAGGAGAAGCTGCTAAAATTTGAGGGGTGTGTTTGGAGGTAGTTCATTTCCCCTGAACGTTCTTAGTTTCTTTCTGTTCTTTCTGTATACCCAATCTTGACTTCTAGGCAGGTCGATTTGGACAGTTAACCTACATTCGCAGTTACCAGGGAGAGCTGAAGAAGGGTGATACTATCTATAACACGAGAACAGGGAAGAAAGTGCGGGTGCAGCGGCTGGTGCGCATGCATGCTGACATGATGGAGGCAAGTATGCAGTTGCAGTGTGGTCAGGAGCAACTTCTTGGTACCCTGAGCCCCACTAGAACATTTCTGGCAGCACATACCTGTTTTCCTTTTTCCTTATGGCACATGCTGAAAGCTTATTTTATATCATTGGTTTTAAATTGGTATTATTTCCTTAATACTTAAGTTTTAAGAAAAGGAAGAGTTCCCAAAGAGTTAACGCAAGATTCAGCACTTTCCTCCAGAGTTATAAAAATTTAATAGGCAGTTAAGGTAGTAGCACTGTTTCTTGAAAGTGAGAGTAATAAACCTATTCATAATTTTTCACATTCATCTTGCCAGAGAGGTAGCTCAGCAGAATAAGTGCCTGCCTGGTAAGCACAAGGTCCTAAGTTCCATCCTTGGTACCAAAACAAACAAGAACATTAAGGTCACATGGTTCTCTTAATTTGCTTTCTTAAACATGGAAGATACAAAAGTCTTATTTAACCCGTAAAGTTTCTCTTCCTATTATAGAATCCCTTACATGGCCACATTGGTACACATGAAGATTTAAAGAGTCCCAAGATAGAGTTTTGAGACATAAGGCTTGGGTTGCTCCGAGTCTTTCCTAGCTCTCTGTAGTCCTTTTTGTTAGGCCTTTGCAGAAATACTGAATTTATGAGATTGGCTTCACTTCTGCCCTTCTCCAATTCAGCCAGAGCAATGTTCCAATTTAAGCAAAATGTTATAAATTTTTGGGAGCCAAAACTTTTAAAAAATACTATTTTATTTATTTTTCAAAAGAGAATAAAAATAGTAAAATTGGAAACAATACAGCATTTCACTAAATAAGATGATAGGAATTCAGCAGTGGTTGTTACATTGCGTATTATCTGTTGTCTTCAAATTAGTTGTTCAGATTACCAGATATAAACATGCAAAATTGGTCAACAACAACAAAAAAAAAAAAAAAGGAAAAAAGAAAAAAGAAAAGACAAGAAAAAAATTAAGCTTTAAGTGTTCCAGAGAGACCAGTAGAAATAAGCAATGCAATTTTCCAAGCTATATATATATGTATTTCCTTTCTTCTTCTGTTCATCTCAGTTGTACTTTCCCTGTGAATAATTTCTTTCCCTTTCACAGTATCTGTTGTACCTTACAGATTCTGTTTACTCTTTCAGCTTCTTATACAAGGAAGATAATGCAGTGTTTACACATGCAGGTCTTATTTATTTCACTTATGAGTGTGATCTTTAGTTGCATCCATTTACCTATGGATGAATTTTAGCTTTTTTTTAATAGCTCAGTTATATTCCATTGTATAAAAATACCACACTTTTTTTATCCATTCCTCAGTTGATGGGCGTTGGGTTGTTTCCAAGATTTGCCTGTGACAAATTGATCTGCTATAAACGTGGGAGCATATATATTGCTGTGGTATGATGTTTCCCAGGAGTATTTTTCTCTGGGTCAAGTGGGACTTCTAAGCCTAGCTTTTGGGGAATCTTCATACTAATTTTCATAGTGGTTGCGCCAGTATACACTTACACCTGCAGTGAAGAAGGGTTCCTTTTTGGGAGCTGTAAAGGAACCCTTTTGTCTGTCTTGGAAAATGAATAGGCAGTCTCAAAATTAAAGAGCTATGCTGCTTTCTGAGATAAACAGTAGAGGCAACCCAGAGGGGCTAGTTATTGTCACAGCTATTTCTTGGACCAGATGAATGGAAATAAGTCCAGCTGTTTTACATGAAAGGCACACACACTCATACTATAGCCATTATGAATGAACTGTCACTGTGAAAGGACAATAACTAGGAAGCTTAGGAATGCTTTGTTCTTGGCCTTCCTGTGTTTACTTGCATGTTTGCATCTGTGAGAAATTAGAAGTATTTTTAGTACAATGGGCCCACACATTCTTCATTTGTTTTCAGAACTCTTCTGCAGTTTTTCCATATATATCATACATAATTACATTGTCTGTGGCACTAAACATAGGATGTTCCTTTTAATTCCATGAAAATAATTTTACAACCACGAGGCACTATATTTTTTCAGTACTTTAAATCCTCCAAGTATTGAAGCCATAGAGTTGAGTTCTTTGCTTGAAATAAAACCTCATCCACTGATAATATGTTTTAAATAAAGATCAGATAAGAGCAGTCCTGACCTGGTTGTTGAGGTTGCTCTGGTTATTCTCTTCAGCATTCATGGTGAGAATGCTATGTTGTAAATGTATATTGCATTTATGTGGAATTACTTTATGATCACTATGTCTTGATGTATTACTTGCAAGTATCATTTTGCATTACTTATTTAGGATGTAGAGGAAGTGTATGCCGGAGACATCTGTGCATTGTTTGGCATTGACTGTGCTAGTGGAGACACATTCACAAACAAAGACAACAGCGGTCTTTCTATGGTAAGCTGTTTAATATAAAAGTGTTTTTTTGTATGTGTTTGTGGGACTGGGGTAGAACCCACAACCTTGCACTTGTCAGGCAGGCACTTGTGCCACAGAGCTATTTCCCCAGCCTCATCAAAGTGGTTTTTTTTTTTTTTTTTTAACCTGAAGTTTGAAAGTGGTTTTATGTAGTACATTTAATGCTTCAGTAGAACAACTACAGGACTGGGATGTGGTAGTGTTCCTGCTTTGCACGCACAAGGTCCTGGGCCGCATGACCAGCTCCACACACACAGTAAGAACAACTACAGAAGTTTCATTGAGTGCCACAGGCATCATTGAGGCTCTTTGTGTAAGCTAACTTACCTGTTCTTTGAGTAAAATTCTACAGTTCTCCAAAAATTAACATGGAAGAAAAATTTCTGGAGGTAGTAACATGTAGAATGTGTAGCTCTGACTCCTCCACCCTAAATGTTGCCTCCCTAATAGGAGAGCCTCTTTAGTTATTGCTACTACCATCAGACTAGCTCCAGTAGAAGGCTACTTTCTTATTAATGTAACAGTTAGAGTAGACCATTCCCTCAAACACCTGGAGAACTTTAAGACTAGAAAGTAGCATTTAGACTAGACTGGGGAATGACAACATAGCCATGCAGTCTGCCTTTTGGAATTTGAGGTCCTGTTTTCTGATGGAGGGATAGTGAGAGAAGAGCACGCATGGGTAGTTCCTGCCTTTAAATCTCCTTTGGTAATTTGGCCTTTATGGGCCTGCAGAACAGCAGGCTCTCCTGTATACACCATGATCCTTTGTCAATGAAGGTAACTTACCTGAATTCAATGGAGAAAAAGAAGGCACGCATCGGGGATCAAGTCTTTAGATTACTTATATATGTGAGAGCTGGGCTCAAGTCTTTAGATTACTTATGTATGTGAGAGCTGGGCTATCTCCTTAACAGATGAACACTATAATAGTGGCTGCATCTCTTAATAATTGGGTATAGCTTATTTAAAACACCTCAAAAATCTGTATAACTTTTGAAATCTATAAACACCTGTCATTGATTAAGTCAGATTTAAATATTTTGTCATTTGCAATGTGACATGAGTGGTTGTGGGACTAACTTACTTGGCCCTTAGCTAAGTTATGTTGTTTTCTTTCTAAGCTTTTAATGGTATCTGTAAAATGGAGGTAATATCTGCTTCTTAGAACAGGGACTAATCAAATAAAATATCTGTATAAATAAGATGTCATCTGTGTAAAGATTCTATAACCCTTTGGATTTCCATTATCATTGTATATTTTAGTTAAGTGAAGTAACTTATTTAGGTAGTAAGTGTAATTACACAGCAATAAGAATCCCATGTGTCAGCATTGGGATTCATTGTAATGTTTATAATGTATAGTTAAATAAATTTGTTTTGGGAGAGAGAAGATCATATAAGTGGATGTCTTTTACTTATATGTTATAGTGACTTATTTCATGCAAAACTGATCAAAGTATATATTGTCTAGCTTAAGGATGTTGACTAGTGTTTGCTCTTATTCTGTGGTAAAGTTGCACGCTAAGCTAATTCATCCATGACCCTTATGGTACTGTTTTTTTAATCATTTAATTATTCTTTTATTATGAGCAATATTGAATATCTTTCTAATGATACTGTTTTTAATCCTTCTCTTTTATAAAAAATATTTTAGGAGTCAATTCATGTTCCTGAACCTGTTATTTCAGTAGCCATGAAGCCTTCTAACAAGGTAGGCATTTAAAGTTGAGGTGATCATATTAACAGCTTGAGCTTTTTTTCCATCTGTTTCTCATACACATATTTTGTCATAATCAGTTGTTTTTGTGGTCTCTGTTTCCTGTTTTTGGTATGGAGATCACTTTGTAAATTTGCTAGTCCATTCCTAGTAATTAGAGTATAGTTAAAGTATGTAATTATATTTTAATAACCACCAAAGTGTACTTTATAGTTGTTTTCTATGTTACTGGTTCCACAATAAGGGAATCTTTATGAATTCTTAAAATGCTAAAAAAGAAGGAAACAAATGTTTGTCTTAAGTGGTAGTGAAACTTCAATATGTTTTTTTTTTCTGTATTCAGTACAGGGTCTGTAGGGCCTCACTATGTAGATCAGACTCACAGTGATTCTCCTGTTTTCAGCCTCCCAAGTGCTGAGATTACAGGCACCACCAGCACACTCAGTCTCAATAGTGTCTCAGTGTGCCCTTTGGGCAGGACCAGGATGGTAGTCAAACCCTGGCTGCTGCACTCTGCCTAAGCAGGCGCTATAGTCCCCTGAGCTATCAAGCCAGCCCTGAAACTTGACTATAAAGCATTCAGGATGTTATATAGATTAATTGCCTCATGGTTTATAATACATGTTGATATTTTGTGCAAGTTATAAAGTAAATATCCAAGTATCACATCAGGAGACTAGATAAGATTGTCTCACTTCCAAATATAACCCTGTATATTTTTGTTGTTCTTTTTTCTTTAACTTTATTTATTTTTTATTACTTTTAATAAGAAATTACAATGTGACATTTTCAAAACACATTAGTAATACATTCCCAATAATTGAGCACAGAGTGTAGACATGATAAATTTTCTAATGGTTATTAGTACAGTAGATTTCTTCTCTTTGATGTAAGAGAAAGTAGTTGTGTACAGAGTCAAATGTTCCATAATTGCAGTGGGTTACTGGCAAAACCGGCAATGTTGGAAGCTGTTGCAGTGGTACTCAACCTTTCTAATGCCGTGACCCCGCAATACAGTTCCTCATGTTGTGGTGACCCCAAGCCAAAAAATAATTTTGGTGATTACTTCAAATTACTAATTCCAATAAATAACATTTCACCATGGCATAGCATGGGTTTAAATATGTATTTTCCGATGGCTTTAAGCAATCCGTGTGTTTTGTTCATTCAACCCCCGCCGGGGTCGCAACCCACAGGTTGAGAACCACTGGATTAGAGCCTTTTACAGCTCAGCATACTAAACTACCTTTACGTTGTATGTGTCGTGTTTAAGCTTTTCTGCTCAGTAGTTAAGGGCAAGTTAAAGAAAGAGCTGTATAACAAAACATGTAGTTTTTGTATCTCTCAAGGTCAGTCAAATCCCCTCAGGCTTTACTTTAGAACTGTGTACAGTGCTTTGTAGAACTGTTGTGAGTGTCAACCATCTGGATGAGTTATAGCCATTACTTGTTTCTTTCTTTTTTTCTATTTTTTTTCTTTCTTCAGTACTAGAGCTTGAACCCAGGATCTGATGTGCTAGGCAACTGCTGTACCACTGAGCTATATCTCCAGACTGCACCACTCCATACTCACTTATTTTTAAATTTTATTTTCAGACATAGTTTGGCTGTTGTCTAGCTAGTCCTGAGTTATCATCCTGCTTTTCCCTGCTAAGTAGTTGGGATTATAGGCATGCACCACCACTCGTGGATAATTTTGTTTTGTAATTTTATAATTGGGTTTGGTATCATTTAATATTTTACAAAGCCAAAATTTCCAATATTTTACATTTGCTTTGCTCGCCTTTGGAATTGATCTTGTTTTAAGCCGTACAATTCCTAAATTGCCTTGGTATCATAACGAGTCATGTTAACATGGTTTCTTGGAATTTGCTTATTCACACATTGAGTGAACTTTTTATGACTTTTAGTAACTATAATTACAGAACAGAACATACTCTGATGTATATGTTCTGAGAGATACATTCTAACAGCTACACTTCATCTGTTTCAAATGTTGAACAGAACATTTCCAGACCTCTTCTTAGTATTGTGTCTTCATTGACTTTCTCGTTCCTGGGACTCAGTACCTGACACCCACAATTTAAAGCAGTGAAGGTTTATTTTGGCTCACAGTGATAGAGCCATACTACATACTCCACTGGATCCAAGGCAGAGCAGCATGACAGAGGAGAAATAGTTTGTGCATAGCAGCAGGAAGTGAAGAAGAGAGATCAAGGGAAAATGGAAGGAGCTAGACCTTTCTAGGCTGCACCCGTGTTAACCCCCTGCACCACCCAGGCTTCACCTCACAAGCTCTATTTAGCTATAAACTCATCAGCATAACAAACCACTGTAGGTTACTACACCCTCACAATCCATACACCTCCTGAAAGCCCCACCTATGAGCTCATAAAGCTTTGGTGGGGAACATCTAGATATGCACTGAAACAGTATAAAAAAGGAAAAGCTGGTTCGACAAGAAATATTAAATCACTTCACCTTCTTAGAAACTTGAAAAAGAGTGAACCTTGCTTGTCACTTTAGTACAGTGTGATCAATAGTTCCAAGTGCTTTGCTGAGATTTCTTGTTTTTCCGTTTAGAAATATGCAGGTTTAGCTGGGCCTGCTCATATATACCTGTAATCCCAGCACTCGGAAGACTGAAGCAGGAGTATTGTGAGTTGAAAACCAGCCTTTGGGCTACAAAGAGAGTTCAAGGCTAATCTAAACTACGTAGTGAGCTCTGTCTCAAAAAATCAAAACAAAAGAAATAATGCATTTAGACTGGGCTGCATAGAGACAGTGCCAGGGCTAGTGAGAGCTGGACAGGCACTGGGTGACTCTGTACCTCACTGAGGAAAGCAAGTAAACGTGGGCAAAGGAGATTCTAAGAAACCAAGAGGCAAGACGTCATCATATGCATTCTGTGTGCAAACTTGCAGAGAGGAGCACATGAAGAAGCACCCAGATGCTTCCGTTAACTTCTCGGGAGTTTTCTAAGAAGTGTTCAGAGAGGTAGAAGACCATGTCTGCTAAAGGAAAAGGAAAATTTGAACACATGGCAAAAATGGACAAGGCTCATCATGAAAGAGAAATGAAAACTTGTATTCCTCCTAAAGGGGAAACGAAAAAGAAGTTCTTGATCCCAGTGCACCCAAGAGGCCTCCTTCGGCCTTCTTGTTCTGTTCTGAGTATCGCCCCAAAATCAAAGGAGAACATCTTGGCCTTGCCATTGGTGATGTTGCAAAGAAACTTAGAGAAATGTGGAATAATACTGCAGCAGATGACATATGAGAAGAAGGCTGCTAAGCTGAAGGAAAATTATGAAAAGGACATCACTGCCTACTGGGCTAAAGGAAAACCTGATGCAGCAAAAAAGCGAGACATCAAGGCTGAAAAAAGGAAGAAAACGAAGGAAGAGGAGGAGGATGAAGAGGAAGAGGATGAAAAAGATGAGGATGAGGAGGATAAAGAAGAGGATTATGATGAATAAGTTGGTTTAGCACAGTTTTTTTTTTCTTGTCTATTGTTATGGTTTATGTCTAGTTGTCCCCCCAAAGCCTCATGCAGTCATTGGGTGGGGACTTCTATAGATTGAGACTTGACTCATGAGTCACTGGGATTATGTGTTTTAGTACTGATCTAGAGTTTGAGACTTGATCCATGATCCCTGGGATTATGTATTTCAAGTACTTCTGGGATTATGGGTGTAGCCTGAGGTGGAGAGCCTGAATGTAATATAAAGAGAAAGAGACAGAGACAGAGACAGAGACAGAGACAGAGAGACAGACAAACAGACAAAAGCTGTTGCTTTCTGCTCCCTGGTTGTTCTGTTGCCTCTGTCGCCATTTGTTGCTACTCCTCCGCCATGAACTGCTGCCCTCTACCACGTGCCCCTCAGCCTAGGATTCTGCCGTGTATGGAGTGAAACCTCCAGTAACTGTGAGCTAAATAAACCTTTCCTTCCTTCATTTTGGGTGTTGGGTATTTGTCCCAGCAATGAGTAAAAAGTAACTAAGACATCTATAAAGCATTTAACCCCCATGTACACAACTAACTCCTTTTGAAGAAAAAGAAAAAAAATTTAAATGTAAGGTTGTGTAAGATTTATTTTTAAATTGTGCAGTGTCTTTTTTTTTTTTTTTGTATAGTTAACACTGAATGTGTTACTGAATGTGTCTTTAGATAGCCCTGTCCTGGTGGTATTTTTAACAGCATCTAACTTTGCCTAACACAATAGCGATTGTAAGCGGGCATGGAAATTTAAAGCAGGTTCTCATTGCTGCACAGCACAAATTGGTTATATATGGGAACGGCAGTTTTTCATGTTCAGTTGTCTCTGACGCAGCTTATATGAAATAATTGTTCTTCTGTTAACTGAATACCACTCTGTAGTTGCAAAAAAATAGTTGCAACTATTTTGTTGATACTCTGAATGCTTCTAAGTAAATATAATTTTTTTATTAAAAATAAAAGAAATAATGCAGGCTTAGAAATTAAAGGTATTAATTCCTTTCATTCCCAGAGTATATGTAAGACATTTAACTGCTAATAAATCACAGTAATGAAGGGAAATGAAATGCATCAATAACCCAGAAGATTTTTTGGTGTCTCTGGATTCTTTATACATTAAAAAGCTGAAGTGTTAGTAATCCCAGCTCTTGGGAGGCTGAACACAAGCAGATCACTACAAGTTCCATGTATGTAGTGAGACCCTGTAGACCCTATACTTAAAAAAAAAAAAAAAAAAAATTTTAATAAAAGTGTCTGCTTGCTAAAATAAATTAACTTAAATAATGAAGTATCTGCATAAAGTTGAGTCTCAATAGCAGAGTTAGGAATGATGTCCGGGGTAGAGAGAAGTTCTACCTTTGCCATGCACTAGCCAGGTGCCCTTGAGAAGTTACTTAACCTTTCTGTTCATGGTGTCTGCATCTGTAAAAGATGGATAATTCTGTCTTGCAATATTATGATTAGATTTGGGATAATATGTGCAAAATACATTATTGTAGCTCTAAGCATCTGTAGATGTCTGTTAATACTGGTGGTACAAGCCGGGCGTGGTGGCTCACGCCTGTAATCCCAGCACTCGGGAGGCTGAGGCAGGAGGATTGGTGCGAGTTCGAGACCAGCCTGGGCTACAAAAGTGAGCTCAGGACCAGCCTGAACTGCATAGCAAGACCCTGTCTCAAAAAAAAAAAAAAGACAAAAAAAACAAAACAAAACAAAAAATACTGGTGGTACAGAGTATGTTAGTTTGCTATTGCTACTGTAAGACATGATCACAAACTTAATGACTTAAAACAACACAAAAGTATTTTTTGAAAGTATTATTTTATAATTCTGTGGGTTATGGCTCTCAGTGGGCTAAATTAATCTGGCAGCTTCATACTGTTTTCTGGAAGTTGTAGGGAGAATTTCTTTCTTTGGTTTGGCTCTCTTTTTCTTGTCTTTTTGTGACAGGGTCTTGCTATGCAGTTCACGCTAGCCTTGAACTACTTTTGTAGCCCAAACTGGTCTCAAACTCACACTGATCCTCCTGCCTCAGCCCCTAAAGTGCTGGGATTATAGGTGTGCACCATGATGCCCTGCCCTGGCTTGGCTCTTTTAATGATAGCGATAGTGGGTTGAGCCTCTCAAGCTTCAGAGCTCTTCTTTTTCCATCATTGCATCTTTCCCACCCACCCTTTCTCTTCCCCTTCCATTTTTAAAGGCAATATGTTGTCACAGGGCCCAGCCAGATACTCTGTCTTAAGATCTGTAACTTTGATCCTATGTGTAGTATATCCTTTACCATGTAAAGTCTTTACAGGTTAGTTGGTCTTAGGGCATTTGTGGAGGGCTCCTCTTTTGCATAGCATGTGGAATTACAATGAAAGAATCAAGGTGAATCACATCATGTCCATTTTAAAGGGAGAAGTCTCAGTGTGATATTTGCCTTACCTTTGGGCTGAATTGGTAGTTAATGCTTCTGAATGTATGAACAAATCTTGGTAAACATGCTGATTCTTTTGACTATATTTATTATAGGATTTTAAAAAAGCAAAACAGTTTCCCCTTTCCACATAAGAGACACTTTGGCATTATTAGTATTTGTCAGTGTAAGAGGGCAGGTCATAAAATGTTTTGTGTTGATATTGAGAGAAAATTTATTCATGTAGCTAACGCTGCTCTCTTGACTGTGTGACATCCGGACTTATTTTTCAAAAAAAATGTTGAGGACTGGCCTGATAACTCAGCAGACTAAAGTGCTTGATTAGGCAGAGTGCAGTTAAAATGTTTACAGCAGAACTAGGTGTATATCATCTTTATGTCTTAATTGCTGATGATTCACTTTCCTTTAGAAATATCAGTGCCTACCATGTTTAGCAAAATACATGACTTTTCTTCTCTTAAAGAATGATCTGGACAAATTTTCAAAAGGAATTGGCAGGTTTACAAGAGAAGATCCCACATTTAAGGTCCACTTTGACTCAGAAAGCAAAGAGACAATTGTATCTGGAATGGGAGAACTACACCTTGAAATCTATGCTCAGGTAATGGATAACAAAGAAGTTGAATTAAACTTATTACTGTGTGTTTCTTTAGGAGAAAAAGTGCTCAGTGTAATGACTGTAAGCAGTGGTTCTTCAGGCTTTATTGTGTTTTATATTCAGATGCTACATGCTGTCTCCTTCACTGTGTTACAAATTACTATTGGCTACTAAGTTTTTTTATTTGTTAAACATTGTGAACTCCTAGAATCAGCTATTAGATTTGCAATAAGACCATCCATCTATGCCCACATCATGGTTAACTGGGTCAAATAAATCCCAGTTCCAGTTCTAGAGTGACAATCGTCAATCATACCCACTCTTTGGGTAATTTGTTTTTCTTTTTTCTTTTTTGTTGTTTTCCAGTACTGGGGATCAAACTCAGGACCTTGTACTTGCTAGGCAGGCGCTGTGTCAAGTCAGTTCTTTAAGATCAATTGTAATAATAGATGAAAGGAAGAGTGTTCTTAGGAAAAGCCATATATATGTATGTGCATGTGTTTGTGTATAAATGAAAACAGGGTGTGGCTGGTAATTGTGCCATGATCATTGTCTTTGCAGTGGAGAAAAAATTCTGATGATTGATATATTATTCCACTAAATGTAACAGTGTACAGTGGTGAAGTTTTAGTAGATAATTTGGTGATAAGTATACATTGTATAGTCTAAATTGGGTTTTCCTTTATCTAAAATTCTGTAAAGGCATGTTGTATTTTGAAATATCGCACATCTAATACTTATAAAATAACTAAAATGGTTTATAATTTAGTGTTTGCTTATTTAAGTTAATGCTACTAAGATATTTAAATGCTTAGGATTTTTTTCTTTCAGTTTACTTTTTACATAATTATTATTGTTTTTATTCTTTTTTTAGAGACTGGAAAGAGAATATGGCTGTCCTTGTATCATAGGAAAGCCAAAAGTTGCCTTTAGAGAGACTATTACTTCTCCTGTCCCGTAAGTATGCAACATAATTAGACTTTATGAGACTGAAATTAAAACTTTATTATGGGGGTACACATAGCATTATTACTATTGTAAAGTCATTTTTACTTGGAGACACCTTTTATTATGGACTATACATAGCTGTGTAATGTACATAAGACATTATACAAGGTAACAGTATGGGATTTTTGTGGCCTCTTAGACTAGATACCAATGAAGACTGGCATCCACATCTTCCAGGCACAGTTAGGTGTCATCTCCATGCAGGGTCTTTGTTTATTCCAGAGTTACTTCTTTTGGGAGACGGTTACTATGTTTTACTTTAGTACCATAATGTGGATGCCAAAGAACTTGCATTTGCCAAGGAATAATCTCCTGCAAGTTAAAATAACCAACAAACAAAAAATAATGCCATAATAAAATTCAGAAAACAGCTATAATAATTTAGTTTATATTTTGTGGAAGACAAAATTCTTCATAAAGAATAGCTAAAATAAGTTAAACTGCTGTAATATACTATAACCTGATGCCTAATAAATTTATATGAATTTTGATTTATAGTCAGAATAAAGCATTCTGTGGCTTTAAAGTGGCATCAAATGAAGGTAGATTATACTTCACCTGTGAAGCAATGTCATGAAGTAGAATGGTATAGTCCAATTCAATAAAGTCATCATTTCTTTGCTATGACAAAAAAAATAAAAGCCTGGTGTTTAAAACAGTATCATTCACAAAAAGTGTAAGATTTTGAAGAGGAGTATAATTATAACATACCCACTTTATAGAGGTTACTTACCACTTGCTTGACAGTTTGAATTTTTACCATTTTATACCATGTGTTTTCAGTAGAATTCTGCCATATTACATAACCGCAGGCAACCCAGGCTAAGTGTCGGACAGGCTTCATCTGTGGAGGCACATTTCCAAAACTGTCTGGTGGGGAAAGCATTTATATATTAAATATAATCCTTCTGTATATTTAGTGCTAACCTTCTACTAAGTCATGTCTTAGTTTTCTTCAAATGTATGAAAAAACAATTTAAGCCTTGGGTTGGTAAAGGTTTAAGGCTGCTTATTTCTGTTGGATTAATTTGAAAATTAGTATTTTTGACAAAGCCAGGATATTTATAGTTAACAGACGTGTAACATTTAACAATTTGAGCATGAGTAAAGTCAGTCTTTTTAACAATTGAAAAAATAGTTTTCCACTCCATATATATTCCATACCTGGAATATTTTGTGCTTCTAGTGGTTGCTTCATGGATTTCAGTCTTTGATAAAATGAGTTATCTTCTTCATCTGGGTTCTTCCCAATGTCTCCTTCAAATGTGAAGTTGACTTCTGGTGCGGTACCTTGTCCCATTGGAGGGTAAAGTACTTCAGCTTTGCAGTTCACCATAACTTGCTATTTGAAACATTTTTACAAAAGATCCTTAGTTACAGATGACCAGCCATTACTAATTATTATTCTCTGAGCTAGGACTTAGAGCACTGACTCTTGGTGGTATTTCAGATTTGACTTCAGAGTAACTGTTGTGAGGCATCAGTTAGGCCTAATTGTCTAAAGATACAATATGAATGCCCTAAAATAGATATCTTACCTTATAACTAAATCTTACAAACTTCTGAGTTCTAATCCTACAACTTATTTCAGTATTAATGGAGTGTTCTATTTGCAAGGTCAGATTTTGGTGTATCTATGTACTTCAAGACTGGTATTTTTTTCTTCTCTGATACTAGGAAGTAAATCCAGAATCTTAGGATGAACTGCGACAGGGTCTCAACTAAATTGCTCAGACAGTGCTTGAATCTTAGTCCTCCCACTTCAGCCTCCCATAGTACTGTGATTCCTTTTTTTTGTTTGTTTGTTTTTTGTTTTTCTATAATTTCCACTTCTTGCTCCTGAAATGACATTTTTTTTTCAATTGCAAAGAGAGCATTCCCTAAATAAAATGAAAAGATCATAGCATATGGCTGTGCTTTATAAAGTCTAGCAGCTCAAATGCCTTTCAATGTATTTCTTTACATTAGCATTTATCTCTTCTGAATGATAATCAAAAAAAAAAGAGCAAGCTTTTTAAAATTTCAAGATGGTTACATTAACATTTGTAGTTATTTCCGTTTAAATTTGTCTCAGTAATTTGCTGTGTGTGTGTGTGTGTGTGTGTGTGTGTGTGTGTGTACATATATATAATCTATGTACTTCATCTTGTTACTGAAAGACAATCAGACAATCAACAGTGGTAAGAGTTGACCATTCCCTTGCTCATAAATTTATCTAGAAACACTTGCCTTCTTTAAATAGTCAAAATCAAGGCTGGGAAAGATAGTTCAGTGGAATAAGTGCCTGCCTGGCAAGTTCAAGGTGATGAGTTCAATTCCCAGTACCGAAAAACCCACAGTAATTCTAATCTGCTGACCAGGGTGATGACAAACTTAATTAACAACCAGATACTTAAGATTAACTAAACATACTAAATAATCAAAAACAAAACTGGAAAGGTAGGCTTAAGAAAGTGTTCAAGACTAGAAAATCAGTTTCTAAATTGAGTTATATAAGACAAATTCAGTCCCTATGAGTATGCAACATAAGGTAATTTATTGAACTGTAGTATGGTATATTTTCTAAATATTACAACAGAAATATGATGAATCTCAATACACCAATATAGTAAAAATTGTCCCATTTTAAGCTAGCTTTGCCCATGTGGTATTGTTGTATTTTTTTAGAGGCCCAACAACCTTAAAAAATAGTGACTCCCTAGATTAAATCCCAGCAAGGATGATCTAGAATAGGATGCAAATTTTACTTAGTAAAAAGGCATTTCACTTACTTTTTGGATAATTTCTTCCACAGAGAATTTAAGGTGATACTTATGCCCTCTTCCTGGAATATCCTAAAATTAAAGTGTGGCAGAGAGAAAATTATAATAACAAATGAAATATTTGCATTTTTTGGAGATCCATTCTCTTTTGTTTGGAAGCACTGTTAGAAGAAATGATTAAAGCTTTATGTTACCAGGTATATAGTATCTAAGCTAGCAGGTTCTCTAGCAACTTTACTAAGAAGAAAAATAAAACGGGTATAAAAAGCATAAAAACAAAACGGGCTTAGCTCAGTTTTAATCATCAGGTTTACCTTTGGATCTGTCATCTTAATTCTTTACACAAAAAATTGCAACATCTTTTAATTCTAAAAAAGATATACCTTTGAGAAGACTGTTTCATAAAGCCAGTGTGCCCTCCAAGTAGTGTGAGTGTGGATACCATTTTGAGGCAGATGACTGCAAATGGTTGGCAACCTGCTACATTGGAGTACTGTTTTTACTTTCATATTAGGGGGCCCAACATACAACAGTAAGGAACATTTAGATATTTTACTTTTAAATCAAAAGACGAATTGAATAATGTTCCTAAATGTATTGCATCTTAGCTCCTAAGGACTGTTTAGCAGTTATGTCAGATAATAAAAATAAGTGATAGCCTCCAAATGTCTATAGTTAAAATGCTAAGGCCATAAACACTAGCCAGAGGAGCACATGTATAATAGATGCAGTCACTGCAATCCCTGTGGCCTTTGCATGGTTAAAGTGGGGCATCAGTTCAGGACAGTTCTCTGGCTTTGGTTGTCTGTCAGTTTATCTTGCTGTTTCCCACTTTCGTTTTGGTCAAAGGGTCTAATAAGGATTGGTCTTAAAATTTACGCAATGGTGAGTCATTTGGAGAAGGAGAGCTTTTCTGATCACGATTGGAGTAGTTACTCCAGGACTAGCCAAGAAAACTGGTAGCAGCTCTGAGATTCTTTTGAATGACTCCTACAGGTCTCATTTGAGAAAATTCCCACTGTCCCATTTCCTTGTAATAGTGTGCATAAAAGCCATTGTTGATATTTCTGCCTTATAGTGAAAATTAAAAATAACAAACGGTTCCAGCTGTCAGTAGACTGTCCAAAGGGAAGGAGGTTAACCAGAGAAGCTGCAGGGGGCGGGGCAGTGCCTGGATTGGGCTCGGAGAATGGGTGGGGGACACAGGTCTCAGAGCGGCACTCACCTCCTTGCGGGCCTGATGTACAGCCTGTACCAGAAACACTTTGTGGGGCGTCCCTTGCTGGTAGTTGATACAACTCTCAGCCACCGAGGCCGCTCTGGAGGCTGCGTAGTGGTTCGGCGAGATTTCCATCTGAACGAGCGCGGGCTGCTTTGGCCTAACGAGAGGGTCCGTGCACGCCGCTGCCTGCCGCCCGGTAGCTTGTGTGGAAAGGGGTTGCGCCTGGCTCGGGCTGGGTGTGCCCTGGATGCGAGCTCCTTCCCCCCTCTTCCTCCTTCCTCCGTGCTCAGGAAGCGGCTCTGTGTGCGGTGGCTCCCTGAGTCTTAGAACTCTGCCCCGCCCGCTCACTCTCTCGCTCTCTCTCGCTGGCGGAGCCTTGGCCCCGCCGCTCCTACTGGAAGAGAAGCTGGCCAATTATTACTCGCCAAGGAGTGCCAGTGTGGGCCGTGGCGGGAATTGTGTTTAAAGTGCTAACCTTTACGGAAGCTCAGGGCTGGCCTCTCAAGCCTTTGCTCTTACCGCGTCTCTTAATTATGGAGTTTCCGCTCCTGACACATTGGCTGCTTCACTTGGTGCAAACTTGAGCACTGCGCAGGGCCTCACACAGGGCAAAGTGAAAGTATGCCAGATATTGTGATTCCTTCCTCCTTTGCTCTTCCATTGCTAGAGTCCAAGAACAGCTTGCGCATCCCTAGCTTATGTCCGTTCTGCCCAAATCCAGATATGAGAGACTACAAGATACAGTACACTATTGTATTAGAGAACTATGTAATTTGGATGAGAAGTGTTTAAAATGCCATTGAACACCCCTCTGCCTTTATTGGTCTTAGAAAGATGAGGCTTTTGATGCAACACCATGCTTCTAACTTGAATCACTCGAGTATTTTGGTTTCATGATGAAAATACACTTAAATACCGAATACAGAGTATTTCGTGAAACAGCTTCTAACAAAAACAAGGTTTTATAGCTACTTAAGCAGGTGCCCGTGTGAGCTTGGTAGGCAGTGCATTTTCATCCTTATTTTGTTCATGAATTTGTTTTGTCACATTAAGAAATTGTAGTGTAGGCTGTTCGTTGAATAGATCAGGAAGCTGAGGTTCCTTTTAATCAGAATTATGGGGACTGGGGAGATAGCTCCGTGGCACAAGTGCCTGCCTGGCAAGTGCAAGGTCGTGAGTTTGAACCCCGGTACTGAAAAAAAGAAAACTATGGCCAGAACTTCACTTTGACTGGTCTCTACTTACTCTGTTTTTAAAAACATGGTTTGAGGCCCTTTGGGTAGATTTACCTGTTATGGTGATAATGCTATAAAAAATGAGCAAAAATATATCTATTGCAATGTCTCATGTCTTTATAGGTTTAAAATTTATAAATGAAGATTTTCTTTGAAGCAGATTTTAAAAAAAATTTCATCCTTTCTAGATGTATTAGCCAACGATGAAAGTATCTAAAGAATGAAAAGAGTTGCTTTACTTTTTCTCCATTCTCCTTCTGAGACAGGGTCTCCTCTGTAGTGCAGGTTGACCTCCAAACTTGTGGTCCTTCTGTCTCCTGGGTGCTGGGATCACAGGTGTGAGTCACTGCACTCGGCAAGGTTGTTTTTCTTCTTAAGCCTTTTCCTAAGAAGCTGAAAGTGGTGGTTCTTTTCTTTTTTCTTTTTTGGATAGGTCGTTTGTCACCCAGGCTCTTAGGTTGTATATGTTTGTGTGAATTTTTAAATTAAATGCTTCTTGAATGGCATCCAAGAAAAAGTCACTTTAGTACATACTGATGACTCAAAAAGCACTCTTCATTGATAATGAAATTTTAAGTTTCACAAATTGCTAATTACATTTCTTATACTAATACCACTTAGAGAAGTAAGAAATAACAAAGGTTTCTGAAGTCACTATTTTGAAGCCTTAAGAATACAGTTATTTGTGGTTGGAAGATAGTAACATAGATTATGGCATAGCTGTCCTTTAAAAGTACTGTGCTGGGAAGATAGCTCAGTAGATTAAGTACCTGCCTGACAAGTACAAGATTCTGAGTTTAATCTCTGGTACCACAAAAGCAAAACAGAACATTAAAGTATCTCTACCAACTTGAGCAGTCTTTAAAAAAAATAGTTTATTGCATTCAAATGAAACTTTAGAGGCTATTTAAGTGGATTACATTAAACAAATCTCATGTTTGGGTTCCTGACATCTCAGTTACCCACTCAATCTCATGAATGATGAGTTATCAGCTCATTATCCTCAAACTTCAAATAATGTGTAGATTATCTTTGCAGTGGCTCTCTGGGATCTAGTAAATATGCTAGAAATTGAAGTATATGAATGTAAAGCTAAAATTAGGTCTGCTTTACAATTTTGTTGTGACTATAAATTCAAAACTAATACTCCAATTAATGACATAATTTTAAGATTAATTTAACGTGACAGATGATGTTTTGCCAAAGCTAAATTGCCTTTCTCATATCAGTGGTCTGACCATAGGATAGAGGTTCTTTTGCTTTCCTTGGTTTGTTCACTTTTTTATCCAAACTAGCATCTGTGTCTTTGCAGTGCCTTCTACTGGCTTGTGAAGTGAATCATCATTTGTCAGTTAAGTTTGTTTATATTCTTTGTAAACTAGTAAATCCTCGGTGGATGTCAGTATGGAAATTTCTTTCTTTTTTTTTTTTGTCTTTTTGAGACAGGGTCTCGCTCTGCAGTTCAGGCTGGCCTTGAGCTCACTTTTGTAGCCCAGGCTGGTCTTGAACTCGCACTGATCCTCCTGCCTCAGCCTCCCGAGTGCTGGGATTACAGGCATGAGCCACCACGCCCGGCCATGGAAATTTCTTTTAAAAAAAACTAAAACTAAAAATCCCATTTGATTCAGCTATTCCCTGTGTGTATTCCTGAAAGAGTTAAAATCATATTACAGCAATACATGCACATCCATGTTTACAGCAACACCATTCATAATAGCTAAGTCTTCAAAACAGTCTATAGGCCTACCAACAGATGACTGGATAAAGAAAATGTGGTACTGTATGTACAGTGAAGTACTACTCTGCCTTAAAGGGCAAGTCAAGTTTGGGGCATTCATAGGTAAATGGATACACTTTGAGACCATATGTTAAATTAAATAAATCCTGCAAGTTTAAGTATTGCATAGTTTCTCTTACCTGAGGAACCAAAATATAAGTTTAAAAAATAAAACATAAAGGAAATAGGGAGACCTTTTTCAAATGGGAAAGGAAATAAATGGATGGAGGTAGTAGCTGGATAAATTAACTATAGCTATCAGGCCTCCTGTTTTCAAATACTTGTTCTCTGTTCCAAAGATTTCAGGAGAGAATACTATTCTTAGGCAGGAAAGCAGTCCAAAAGAAGTGTGTTAATTCTTTTAAATGTAGGATATTGGATAAGAAGCCTTAGAATGAACTTTTGAATTACTTTTACTTTCTAATTTGAAAAATCAGAATTAGAATTGAAAACTATAGATTACTGTGGTAATAGATCCCATCCTCATCTACAAGTGAGAACAGAAAGGAGAGAAATCTTTCAGTTAACTTCTGCAATGAAATTTTATAATAGGGCCATCATATTCAGAAGAAAGTGTGAAAGCCATGAAATGGTTTTCATTTAGAGTAATTTATTCTGCTAAATGCATAATACAATTATTTTCCTCCCTCCTAAATCACTTTCAGGTTTGATTTCACACATAAAAAACAGTCAGGTGGTGCAGGCCAGTTTGGGAAGGTGATAGGTATCCTGGAACCTCTGGACCCAGAGAACTACACAAAGTTGGAGTTTACAGATGACACGTTTGGGACAAATGTTCCAAAACAGTTCATACCTGCTGTAGAAAAGGTAAATTTTAACAAAGCCTTGTAGTACTTCTATTTATTAAAAGCATTATTTGTTATTGAATTATAAGATATATGGTAGCTCTTGGGAATTTATGTAAGTTCTGTGTATATTGTTTTGGAATAATTAAGATCTTCTGCACCTGAGTGTGCAGTGATCTTTACTGCTGGCTAATGTTCTTTTTGGTATGTGTGCAAAACTAGTTCTTTAATTGGTAAACTGTGAAATAATTTACCTGTGCCCTTCTCAAAATAAGACAACGTAGCTTTTTACCTATAAAGGAGTTAATGTTTTATTTGCTTTGCACAGCACTTCCTTTAAAGTTGTTGTATACCTTATGAAATGTGATTGAAATAATCAGTGAATGTATAAATTTTAAAAACATACTATAGCAAAAGGCACATTGGCATTAATGCCACTGAAAACACTCCTCCTTGCCTCAAACAACTTACCCCATTGTTGTTACCACTTTCTGGAGCAGTGGAAAGGCAGAGTAGAAAAAACTTGGAAGTATTTTGTCACCCACCATAGTTGCTGAATCTGGCACCTTCCATACTTCTGTTTCTTTCCAAAGTCAAAGTGACTGTAAAAGATAAACATTCTGACTTTAGAATAAATTTAATAAAATTTAATGAATTGAGGCAGCCATTCAGCACAACTAAATACACTCATAAAGGAGGAGTTGCAGAACTGTTTTAGAATGTGGCAAGAGCAATATAGCATGAATGTATTTGAAGTAAGGGGGTAGGTTTTGAGGGGGACTCATAGCAATGTATTTTCTAATGTAAACTTAGAACAAATTTTCAAAGTTACTGTTTTAATCACAACTAGTAAGCATTTTTTTGGTTGTTATTTACTAAACATTATGGTTTTGGGGTTTTTTTTTTTTTTTTTTTTTTTTTTTTTTGTTTTGGGGTTT